>CM030836.1:6433691-6446191 GCA_018105865.1 Metaphire vulgaris | reverse complement strand
CCAGAAAAGTACCGCTACTTTTCCGGAAATTTCCTAAATAATTCCGCAGGAAATTTCCGAGCTTACAACCATAACTCTAGGCCAAGGTTTCCCAAACTTTTTAAAACTGCGACCCAATACCGCGGCTTTGTAACATGGGCCACGACCCTGCAAACTTATTGGCAACTAATGTTGGGTAAAACACTAATCATTTTAATGTAAGCCGTGTATGGAGGATTGCAGGTATATAAATTTCTTAAAACTTAAGCCTACCTTCAACTTTCAAGGCTTGTGTGACATTGCGGTATTGATTAGAAAATGATACTTTATTTCGCGCTACCGCGCGACCCATTAGACTGAGCCATGCGACCCACTTTGGGGTCGCGACCCACAATTTGGTAAACACTGCCCTAGAAGCCCTGCGCACAAAGGTCGAAAATCAAGCACACAACAGAAAAAATGAAGCACGCCCATTTTTCCAGAAATTTTCATTGCTTTCATTCACGTAGGCCCTACCTAGTGATAAAGATGGCGACACACAACTCTTGTGAACTTGTAATGACTGCATGCCGTTACTAACTTCTAACTATCTAACTATGGCAAAAGCTCACTTTCCATATGCTAGAAAGTTAGAACATCACCCCCTCCCATCTCATCTGTAACTTGGAGCGCATGAAATTGGCCCAAATCACCCATGCCTTAAAGCACTGTAAAAATCTGCATACATCACACAGCCTTTGCACTGTACATTGACAATTTAAAAAAATAATTCTGAGCAGATTCGTCATTTAAAAACCAGATTTTCGATAAACCATTACCTCTGACCCCAGTCCACCTTACCTTTGACCCAGAGCGCTTCAAATCGGCCCCTACGTCGCCCATGTCTTCAAGCACTGTGCGCCCCAGACATTTCACGTGCACACGAACCACAAAAATCTAAAGGGAGCATGTCTAGGGACATGATCGTTATGATGTTATGCTGGGTACTTTTTATGTGTGTTGCTATTTCCAGACTGATTTTCACCCATTTTTCTAGCATTGTACGCGTTTTATTCGAAACGGTTGACTGTTCTAAAGATTTACAGCATAACTTCGTTGAAATGTTGGGGGAAACCATGAATTTTAATGCGTAATTAGTGCTTCATAACTATACAATGCACGGCATTCATGTGCTCTAAGCCTGCAGCTGTTTTTCAGTGGACCACGATTATATAGTAAGTTAATTCAAGGTTATCTTGAATGCTGGTTGAATATAAGAGAATCTCTATTTAGTTTGCTTGAATATATGGTTCGTGCAGGCAATGGTATCCTAGCTGCTTTATCTATCTTTATATCCAAGTTTTTCTTACTCATTTAGAAATTCTATTAAATATGGCAAAATGTGGAGCCGGTGTATTTTCCAACCAGAAAGAATAAAAGGCACGTGCTGAAATCTGAACTGTTTGAATTTTTTCAACATCGGAGTTCCGTTGCACCAGCATCTTAGGGTTCCCATCGAAACTGAGGGTACCGCATCATGCCCCTCTGACCCACGCATGAGTCCGAAATTAAGAAAATAGTTCAGTTCTGCCTGCAGAGCGTTTCAGTCGTCAGGGGGCGCTCCAGGCCGGAAATTGCCTGCAATTACCTTTCATTCTTGTGCTCGAGTCTTTCTCTTGAACTTTGCAGCAAGTAAATCCAACGCACCGCGGTCTTGGATATGTGCCACTTCCGAACTAGAAATTTTATAATTTACACGGAGCCGATTAGATAGCCTACGTATGCCATTATTTTAATTAAGAAGGCATAAGATGATGATGATGATGATGATGATGATGATGATGATGATGATGATGATGATGATGATCGTCAAATGACGGAAAATTGTCTCTAACGCTCGGCAGTTACGAGCGAATTTAAGGTTTCCCATTTGGAGTCAGCGAGTATTAGGCGTATAGAAACAGGCATTTATGGACGTCTAATATGGGCGTGGGAGAGTTTTTAATGCTGAGAAATTGGGTATTCAGTTGGCAAGTTAATCATGGCACTTCGATGGGTCTCCTGTCTCCTTCGTAAACGACCTCTCCACCCCACCCAACCCAACTCCAATCCCCCTCCCCAACCCCCAACCCCAACACACACAGGCACAGCTTATCTCGACGCTGCATTCGGGCTTTTGGTGTCCCCATTTCTAAGCGACTAAGATGATAATTTTGAGAAAGTCGTTATACGAGAGAGTCTAATATTGCAGCAGAAGAATTCTACAATTGCCGACGAAACTCGAGAAACTATGCTTGCTTATTAAATGTGGCTACCAATATGCACGTCTGCATATCTGTCCGTCTGTCTGCGTACATCTGCGTCTACATCTGTGTCTGTCTGTGCGTCTGTTTGTCTGTCTGTCTGTCTGCGTGTCTGCAAATGTTACTGTCTAAAGCTAAGTAGTGACCGTGGTTCTATAATAATGATCCAATGGGCGCATTTTAGAATACTCTATATATATAGTTGCCAAATTTTCACCAATACTTTATAAATCTGCGATTGGTTCATGGACAGCAGCACATTCGGGAACAAATATAACGAACACCGATTTCGCTTGAAACAAACTCAAACTATATACGTTCCCCCATTTCATCAAATCTCGTTCATCGTTCAAGAAGTTTCATGAACTGCTGTCGTTACCAAATAACCATGAACCCCTATTGCGTAATTGCCACTAATTAATTGGAGGGGCATGACCATATAAACCCTCAAATGACGTGTAGAAGATCGCATAGTCACCCATCGGTCTTTTGACGGACGCTAAAGAGAGTTAGAGGTTCGTGGGGCTGTATAACGTCAGTTTTACCTCTCCCCAATTTTATCCCGCACCCCCACTCCCCCACCCCACCGCGGCTGATTATAGTAACCCGTTCGTGCGTTGCAAATCAGCATACGGCGACACAATGTTTGACCGATTCATGCAACGAAAGAACGTTTGGCACAGATGGCTTATGGGGTGGGGTCACCTGGGGTAGGGGTGGGGTTCGTTCAGCTGGGTCACTCTGTAGTAGAGATGTTTCACAAGGTTTTTGTCAGTCTTGAAATTATGACCTCCGGGTGCTCAAAGAGAAAGAGAGTCAACCTTCGCTCGCTGCAGCGTGGTGTGTCTGCTCTACTACGGAATCCGCAGCTTCGTTAGCTGGGTGCGCCGAGAAGCGGGGTCGGTGTCTGTGTGTGTGTGTCGGGGGAGGAGGTGATGACTCGGTTGGTTTCTTATGGCAAAAGTACTTCCGAATTCTGAGCGACGTTCTCTCTCTCTCTCTCTCTCTCTCTCTCTCTCTCTCTCTCTCTCTCTCTCTCTCCCTACCTCTGTCTCTGGACGAAAAGAACGCTCTTCTAAATGCATATCGACTCGGCCCTGAATTGGCCAAACGGCGGTCGTAAACGTCCGGTCAGCTAATAGAGGCAAAGACGGATCCCCCCACCTTTAAAACAGTTGCGGCGCACTCATCTGTGTGACGACCGCGGCAACTGCGGTCAATTTCTCTTCTCTGTCTCTCTGTATGTCTGTCAGTCCGTCTGTCTGTCTGTCTGTCTCTGTCTCTCTCTGTCGCTCTCTGTCTCTGTCTCTGTCTTTGTCTCGTTCTCTCTCTCTCTCTCTCTCTCTCTCTCTCTCTCTCTCTCTCTCTCTATCTCTCTCTCTCTCTCTTGCTCGGTTGGTCAACGGAGACGGGAAAACTGCCACTAAGTCAATTAAACAGAGAGAACACGCCGTTCCCGCAGGGACTCGCGAAGTTCTTAACCGAACCAATTCGAAAGCTGTCTTCAGCTGGCGCTACATCAATTCGTAACGACGTCTGGTAACGAACGGATGGCATGCGCTCGCAGATCAACCCAACGACCGCTCAGCGTCGGCGAAGGTCTTGTCTGCCGGCGCCATAGAAGTTAACGATCTGATAGGAATGGCGCGGTACCTATAATGTATGCTACTTGACTCAAAACATCTGTGAGAGGAGAGGAATGACAGTCTGACCCCCCTCCAGAAAAGTCGTCAGGCGCCAGGTGCTTCCATTTTATCGATCGATCGATTTCGCTTTCACTGTCTTGAGTTTTTTCCTATAAGCAACCTTGTTCTGTGATAGTCGGAATGCGGAATATCAGATGAAAATAGGTCTTTACGTCTTTTTCTTGTCTTCGCTTGCCTCTTGTTAGTCCCTAACTTCGCCCATCACTCGAGTATCCTTACTTTTGGTAATAATTCTGTAGGCTTCATGGTCTTACCGAGTCTTTCCTCTGACCTTACCATTGATGACTGGTAGCTTCAGGTGCCCTATGCTACCCGATGAATGGAAAATATCGTAAATGAGTTAAAATGACGCAACGATCATTCGATCCTTCTTAGACTCAATCGCTCTCGACAACAATGAGATCAATGGACGACAAGACAATGGCACGAGCGGAAACAACAGAAGCCACAGAGCAACAGAAGCAACAGAAATGACGGAGACAACGGAGCAACAGCCAACAGAAGCAACGACGGTTGTCGCTGTCGTCTGACATCGTTCGCCACGTTCGCCAGGTGGCGCCGCTGTCGTCCGGTGTCATTGTCACGTCGTCCATTGATAACGACAACCTCTTCGCCTTCGCTTTTATTAAACAGACGACGCTCTTTCGGTCGCCGCTTCCTCTTCGCTCCTAGAAATTCCGCGATCTACCCCCCCCCGCACTCCACCCCACCCCCATACACCCTTCGCCCCGCGCCCTCTTCTTTCCTCAACAGCAGCAGCAGCAGCGGCGGCGGCGGCGGCGGCGGCGGCGGCGGCGGCGGCGGCGGCGGCGGCGGCGGCGGCGGTGGCGCGGCTTCTGTTTCTCGGTCTCGGCAGTCTTTGAAAGGATCGCCGATAATCAACAGCAAAGACAGACAGGCGTTCGTTCGTCGTTCACAATGTCGTCATTGTATCGAACACAATTACAACCGAAGCAGAAAGCGCCAAACAGAGAAAGAGAAGGAAGAGGAGCAGGAGGAGCAGGAGGAGGAGCAGGAGGAGGAGCAGGAGGAGGAGCAGGAGGAGGAGCAGGAGGAGAAAGCGGAAACGAGGATGGGACAAGAGGAGGATGCGACAGTGAATCATGGAACGGAAGAGGGGAAATTATTATTTGGGAGCAAAAAGAGAAGAAAAGGGGCGAGTGTCAAAATGAGAACAGAAATTAATAGTCGTCGAGAGAATCAACAACAGTTCGTCGTTTTACAGTAACTACAGCGAGTGTTCAACAGATGAACCGCTTTCACCTGAGCAGAAACAAAAGACCTCACATATAATCTGCCGTAATTATTCTGAAGCGCTATGTTATTACTTTTCGCCCGATCGGCGGAGTTTTCATGTATCTCTACTCGTTGTATAAGCCTAACAATAGGCCTATAGCAGTTATGAAACATGGTCTTCGCTGCACGGGTTCATCCATATATTACGTCATTGAATTTTAGGGCCATTTTTGACCCTCCCCGTGTCATCGAACGTCATCAGACAGCGAACGATATGGTATTACTAAGTAAGGATGTCAGATTTTCTTTCTGACTTCTGGCATTGCTACTCTAAGAAGAAATCTCGGAATATAAAGCTAGATCTCACACAGGGCAAACCCTCCCTCCCAAATCACTTTAAGCTTTATTATTATTATTATTATTATTATTATTATTATTATTATTATTATTATTATTATTATTATTATTATTACTGATTCGAACCATGATTAAGTGGGGGGATGGGGGCGGAAGATGGCAGAGTGGGTTACGTGCTGGAGCGTCAGACTGACGGAGCTGGTTCCAGCCCCATTAGTGCCCCTAGTGGCTTTCACACAGGCAGTAATGCCTCCTAAGCCACTTTAAATCATGGTAAGTTTTTAAGTTTAAGTCGAGACAGCTTTCGAGGCCACAGCATCACGATAGTTCAGTTCTTGGAGAACTCACTCTAACCGATCAGTCGACTTGAAATAGCAAGCATTTGCTAGATCAATTCGGTGGTTTAATTTCTCAGTAGTTTATATCGATGATTTTCCTGGAGGTTCTCTCCAAGATCTCTCGCAAATATAGAGACAAAATATTTTATCGTTGTAGCTCTCCGGTTCTAAAGGCTTTTGCAACATAGCCGAATGCTATCTTAACTTCATCATGGATGCTTTCATATTTCTGCGACTTGGCTATTTAGCAGCTGCCGAGCATGAACAAAGTTGTCTGACATCTGGCGAACAGAAAAGAAAACAGTCTAAGCACGATGAGATGAAACGTGCTGACTTGATTTCATAACAGAGTTCCACGTCGTCGTCGTCGTCATCATCATCATCATCATCATCATCATCATCATCATCATCATCATCATCATCATCATCATCATCATCATCATCATCATCATCATCATCATCATCATCATCATCTTCTTCTTCTTCTTCTTCATCATCATCACCACCACCATCATCATCATCATCATCATCATCATCATCATCATCATCATCATCACCACCACCACCATCATCTTTTACTTCTTCTACTTCAATGGCGAACGAAGTGGTTTGGAGTTCCATACTTTGAAATTGAGGATGATTCTTGTCTCTAATTGTAATTTTCTAATGGACAGCGAACTTAACTCTAAGCAGTTAAAAGCGGCTAAAACCTACCTCGTGACCTGGTTTGTCACTCGTTCGTTTAGAAGCCAATTCGCCAGGTGGCGCAAGCGACACATTCAACTCATAAGGACGTCTTGATGTTGACATAGCATCGTCTCTTCTCTGAATCCGAGGTGTCTCTCTTTTTCTTCTCTGAGTCTTTTTGCTCAGTTGATGCAAATGACCATTACAGACACGGCTAAAGCTCCGAACTAACCAGCTTCGAATGTCGAGACCGGAAAATTTGAATCCAAACAGTAAGAGTTCTCGCTTGTCGCAAACACCACGTTCTGCTCTAATCAACACTTCATACACTCATCTCCCCTGCCTCCCTTTTATAGGAGAAATTACACTAACTCCTAAATTATTGCAAATTTGGGAATCTAAGTTTTTGTTGGTTTTTTTGGGATGGGGCGGGGCAGGAGAATTTCCACTATGTGGCCCGTAGGCCTATGCAACACTGACTCTCATGCCTGAGCTATCTATGCTTCGGTAAGACTACTCCGGTACTCCCAGACATAAATTTTCTACCACCAGTAGGAGAGTTGGACGACCAAAAACAAAAGTTTTAACCACCGTTGGGTTAGATTCAATTAGTTGAGGGTCAGTTTAAATCTCCACACCCACCAGTGCCACCACGGATTGTCCTACGCGACCACTGTAGCCTACAACTGGATGCCGTTTTTTCACTTCTTTAGCGTCTGTTCCGTTTTTGTCTCGACTTTGTCACGTTGAAGACAGACTGAAAATTCTGACATAGTTAAGATGACGTAAGGTTATCAACTGATTTTCCGAACAAAGTGAACCCATTCTCATTGTTAGTAAGTAAGTTTAAGAAAAAGTCAGCTAGACGCGTGATTAAACTCGGAAATAAACGACAATAGAGGTATCCAGTGTTTAGCAACAAAGTCCGGTTGCTCCGCCCACTGGTGGACAGAAACCATAGAAACCATTGTCGTCTAGTATTAGACGCCAATGACAGAAGCAGATTTCTTGCTGGTGGGCATAGATCAGTGACCATAGAGATTGTTCTGCATACTCCTTAGTGACCTGTCGTCAATTCTTCGCCATTGCAATGTCGCTGGCGTGGTTTTTGTCGGTTCGTTGTCATTGTTTGAGAGCGAGTGAACATTCAATGACTCAACGTTAACACTATAATTATAGATAATACATGCGTAGCCTACATTTGGCAAAACATTACTCGAATCAACTGTGAGATTACAACTGTAGAGACTCTGATAAAGATGGACAAAAAAGAAGCGTATGATTGGAACAAGAACTGGGGGCGGGCTGGGAGCTGGAGTGAAAGGGGGTGAGTAGGGTGTCAGAAAAGCGAAATTGTGGTCATAAAAGCGACTGTTATTGCCGGTATTTCATCAGTCGCTAAGGGATCGTTCCAGAGGAGAGAGATACAGACAGACAGAGAGACAGAGAGAGAGACAGACAGACAGACATGTCCGTCCGACCGGCGGTGGCTGTGGTGATGGGTTGTCGATTATATAGACGCCGCCTGTCGCCCGTTATGTGCTCGAGTCTAATAACAGCTGATCCCTTAACAGAAGGGATCATCAGTTTTGCGATGTGTTTTCAGTGAAAGCAATCAACAAGTGCGGTCGTCGCTCGCGGCGATTGAGCGTATGCGCTTGCACTCGGCACTGAATAGCTTCTATCGAGCCTGTGCGTGACCCGATACGTGACCTTCAATTCCACCAGAATTTCATTGTAGGCCTATTTTGATCAGAATTAAGCTATTTGCCAGGCGCCTGTCTAGTGAGATCGGTCTGGAACGACCTGCATTTTACATTTTCTCCTATACTTTCTGTGTATCTGCGTAGACCCTATCTGATATCTGTAACGTTGTATTAGATTGTGTAAGAGCTGCTTCTAATTCTACGCTTCCCGCAGCTGGTCTTAGAATAATAAATATATTATTTGTTATTTTATTTCTTTCTCTCTCTCATCCCGAAGATTTTCGTGGCTGTTGGGGATTCAGTTCAGAGCTCATTGTTTTCTATCCCAAATCCTCCGACTATCTGAAAGAGAAGACAAAGCATAAATGAATAACATTGGCTGCGATTTTTTACTTCAGTTTTCACTCAATCGAATGACGGAGGCATTTGTTTAATAATAATCTTTATTTCGTGACAAGCACAGCATCAAATAGAACACAAAAAACAATAATAAACTAATAATAAACTAATAAAACACACACTTTAAGTAAAACAAACAGACAAAACTCAAATACCTATTCAACTAACATAACATAATAATGGCGCGATGAAAATGTTCAGTTTATAGGTAGCCTATACTCTTTATCCAAAAGGCCCTCTACAGCGTCTTACGTAATACATTAATAGCTAAAACAACTTCTGTAGCGCCATTTAAGTAATGCATTTTGCATCAGTCGATAGTGATCCCGATTCCCGAACTAGAATAGAAATACTGAAGATGTTTCTTGATCCAATTGTGGAAGACAGTGGGCGTAAGTTAATGACGGATGGGCGATAAAATAACGCAAGCAATAGAGCGTTTGAAGATGAAATTGAAGGAACGTTTGTTGATGGCCATCGTTAGGGCCTACTATTGTTTTACGACTGATTGTTTACAAATCGCTGATATTTTTGAGGAGGTGACGGTTGGATTTCGGTTCTTTCTACGGTCTGGAATTGCGACCACTTCTTAGTTGTGCCAAATAGTAGTTTTGCAATCGTATTTGGAGGTAGACCTAATACGACAATCGCGGTTGCTTATTCTTTAAAAAAACAACGGAAAATCTATTCTGATTCTGAGTCAAAATTCCCCGATTTTGCCTTTCTCTACTGCTGAAGCTCAGAGATGTCCATGGGTTGGGTTAATCCACGGGTTGGGTTAGACTTTTCTATACTAAATTACTAATGGTGGGTTGGGTTGGGTTTAAGAAATTGTAATGTGTATCGGTGGGCTTGATTGGGTTGGGTCAATGTCTTAACTTTCATGATAATATTATCGACTCTTTTTCGGCAATTAAGTCGCGTATAGGAGAGATTTTTACATTACGCAGTAGGCACTATAGGGCCTAATGTTGTGATTAGGCTTTCCCCGTATAGGCGTAAAGCAGACTATAGTTCAAGAGCTGTAAAGTGTAAATTTCATTATATTACTCTTATATGAAAGTCGAAACTGTTATGCTGCATAATTAGGCTATATAATAGGTTAATATTACTAATGTCGCATTATCAATATTTTCATAGTAGGCCTATCAATAACTTAAGACGCACCTTTTCAATTTATCGTACGATTGTTCCATGTAAAGCGCTCTTGACTTCGGGGCCCTCACTATGTTACCGCGCTATATAAATCGTCATGTAGAATAGAATAGAATCAATAATATTAAGTAAAAGCGCTATTGCACCGATTACAATGACACCCATAATATTATTTCATATATTTAGGACATTTTCGTGAAAGACATCGCAATCGGCGGGGGGGCTATACATTTATTTGCGAAATGGGCCTAGAAAGCTCAATCAATAGAAATGGCTGGTGGGCGGTTTGAAAATACATCCATGCATCCAAAGCCCGATGGTCATCATGAAAATCTAATTACGTAATGGAATCTATTGAAAGCGTCGGATGTTTCCTGTGACATCTGATAACAAATAAGCAGTAGCCATACACACACGCGGACACACACACACACACATACACTACACACACACACACATAGGCCTATATATGTATTTATACGCACACCATTGATGTTTTTCATTTTCAAATAGACACAGATGTATGAGAAATGTTTGACTGTTTGGAGATTCATTTTCTTTTACGGTTCTTCTCTCTGCCGCCTTCTGCCAGAAACAAACAATTTCCCGGATTCCATCGAGAGCTTGCTCTTAAATCGACACCTCCCCTGTGCCGCCCACGTGACCACCACCACTCGCCCCAACCACTCCGTCTGGTGTTCCTGCCTCGATGTCGTATATATACGGTCTAATTCCTTTCAGTTATTTTCATCCTCTTCGACCGTCTGCCCTTTCTTTGTCGTCGTCGTCTTAGCAGAGACCGTCTTCTTCTTCTTCTTCTTCTTCTTCTTCTTCTTCTTCTTCTTCTTCTTCTTCTTCTTCTTCTTCTTCTTCTTTTCGCCGGAGTCTTTCCTCTGAGATATTGCCGTTCGTAGTGGCGTCGACAGCCGATGCGTTTCACCGACGACTACGACGACGCCGAACAAAGCACAATTGGTCATCGGAGAGACGGAAAAAGAAACGGAAATAAACACAGCAAACATCCGCACCCACCTCCTCCTGCTGCTGCTGCGACGACGACGACGACGACGACGGAAACGGAGGTTGAGGGGGGGTGGGGTGGGGTGGGGTGGAAATCGCAACGAAAAGCGGCGAAAGAAACACGTTAACTGCCGAACAGCGGTTAACCAGTCAGTCAGTCAGTTAGTCAGTCAGTCGGTCGGTCGGTCAGTTAGTTAGTCAGTCAGTCAGTTAGTTCAGTCAGTCGGTCAGTTAGTTCAGTCAGTCAGTCAGTTAGTCAGTCAGTCAGTCAGTTAGTCAGTCAGTCGGTCGGTCGGTCAGTTAGTTAGTCAGTCAGTCGGTCGGTCGGTCGGTCAGTTAGTAAGTCAGTAAGTCAGTCAGTCTGTTATTCGGTCGGTCGGTCAGTTAGTCAGTTAGTAAGTCAGTCAGTCAGTCAGTTAGTAAGTCAATCAGTCAGTCAGTTAGTAGTCAGTCAGTCAGTCAGTCAGTCAGTCCCGCGCGGCAGATAATTGCAAAAGGACGGAAGCAAATCGATCTGCTATCGAATGACACAAAACAATCGATGGCGCGGAAACTCCGGAGACCAGTCGCTTTGTCTGACTGACAGAGAAACCAGTCAACTGACTGAGACTGGCCACCAGTCAACTGAACTCGCGGAAGTCGTTACAACCTCATTCAGATGTTTCCTTTCAACCAGCCAAAGCTGCTAACAATGTCAAAAATCCTGATTAGTGTACGAAAGTCTCTCGATGGACTCGGATAATTTTCTGAATTTTGAGCATGAAACTGAAACACGTCAACAGACAAATAATATAATCGAGATAATTAATTAGACTAATACATTAAAAGTTATTTGACGAGCAGGGATATTTTTACACCCCCTAACAGCGCCAAACACTCCCAAATCTGAGACCGACACCCCCTCCCACCAACACCTCCAATATGAGCCAGGGATGACCTTTTTTCTTTATTTGCTTCTCAGACTTTTCAGACTTATGGGGCAGGGGACCCCCAGAATATACCGACACCCCCCCAAATTGATAACCCTAGAAATAACCATGGTGACGAGGTTAGTCTAGCGTAGCAGACCATGATGCAGAAGAAGCCAGCGAACGCCGAGAGCACTGTTAAAATGGCGCTATAGAAGTTCCAGTGTAATGTTTAGCAAAAACCAAGAATCGAGTTAAAATGTGTGCGCTTAAAAAAAGAACAAAAGGAAGAACTTTAAGAGATCCAATGTCCAACATCCATCTCTTTAGACAATACGACGTCATGCATCATTTCAGCTTCAAATGGCCAGGTTTCGATGATGAAATTGGTTGAAATTAATTAATTCTTGAACGATTGGACGCCCATAAGACCTTCAGGAATATGATCCAATCAGACTATATCCGGATCCGGTGTGGTTCGTGTGGCTGGGCTGTTACCGCCTAATACCTATTCAGCATATAGGCCTATAACACGGATGGATGTATGGCGTAAGTTACTCTGTGATCAACCTCAACAGCCAGCTTCCACGATTTCTGACGATAGGATATTCAAGACCGCTTCCGCTTCAAACAGCAGCAGCAGCAGCAGCAGCAGCAGCAGCAGCAGCAGCAGCAGCAGCAGCAGCAGCAGCAGCAGCAGCAGCAGCAGCAGCAAAAACGCGGGTTT
>CM030836.1:6426191-6428691 GCA_018105865.1 Metaphire vulgaris | reverse complement strand
AATGTAGCAAAATTTGTCAGGATCATTCCTGCACTACCCACGAAGTGTTCAAGTGCTGGTTTACATATTCTACAGAAAACTAGTTAAAATAGTTACATTTGCTGCAACTTGTAAGCCTCATGAACGACTGAATGCTGCCGTCGGTTTCACGCTGCTTATATAGGCATATATCCATAAAATGCTGATGTCTGCAGTTTAAAACTGCCTATTAAACTGTTGTGTTATTAAATAGTTATGTCCACTGCATATTAAGCATAGCTTTTTGCACATCCTATATCTTTTGCATATTCAATATAGCTAAAGAATTATAATGCATAATGTCATGTTATTACTGTAAACAGTAAATCAGTAAACAGCGTTTTGCGGGAAAACTGGACGTGATGGGAGGAAATGGGTGTGATTTTTGGATTCAGCACACCAAAATACATAAAGATCACATGTTGTCTTCAAGTCAGCAAAATTGATGTAGACCAGTGAAATAGACGAACGATTGGAAACAGAGTGCAGAAGCAGAACACATACATACATACATACATAGTAGTACATACATACATACATACATACATACATACATACATACATATGCATACATACATGCATATACACGCATACATACATACATACATACGTATATACATAGATACATGCATACTACATACATACATGCATACATATTGTACACATATACATACATATATACTAACAAATACACATACATACATCCATACATCCAGCAGCGAGACAGACAATGGAGGAAATGCCAAGTGCATGAAGAGACGCATGCGTTTTAAGTCTAGATTTGAAACCCCACTCAGTTCGTTGGAGGACCAAACGGACAGAGAAAGAGACTCGGTAAATTGTAGCAAAGTAAGATATTGGACATAAAACACAGTGACAACTCCGGAGGGTGTTTAATATAGACTATATAATAGTTATCAAGTGTTTAGGTATTTCTCATATTCGCTGCACAGACGCTATTATAATTATAGTGCATATAATGTTATGACTAAGCGAATATTACAAGGAGTTACACTTCGTATTAGTATAGGCCTATACTTAATAACGGATTACTGGAAATGTCTTTTGTTGAAATCGCCTGCATTCTTCTTTCGGTAGATTTTCTAGACTCCAAATATACGGTAAGACTTGATCCATTCTGTAGAAGTGAAATTGGCGAGGAAGCGTGCTCATCCATCCATCCATCCATCCATCCATCCATCCATCCATCCATCCATCCATCCATCCATCCATCCATCCATCCATCCATCCATCCATACATCCATCCATCCATTCATTCATTCATTCATTCATTCATTCATTCATTCATTCATTCATTCATTCATTCATTCATTCATTCATTCATTCATTCATTCATTCATTCATTCATTCATTCATTCATTCATTCATTCATTCATTCATTCATCCATCCATCCATTCATTCATTCATTCATTCATTCATTCATTCATTCATTCATAAGTTCATTCATTCATTCATTCATTCATCCATTCATTCATTCATTCATTCATTCATAAGTTCATTCATTCATTCATTCATTCATTCATAAGTTCATAAGTTCATAAGTTCATTCATTCATTCATTCATTCATTCATTCATTCATTCATTCATTCATTCATCCATCCATTCATTCATTCATTCATTCATCCATTCATTCATTCATTCATCCATTCATTCATTCATTCATTCATTCATTCATAAGTTCATTCATTCATTCATTCAATCATTCATTCATTCATTCATTCATAAGTTCATAAGTTCATTCACTCATTCATAAGTTCATTAAAGGGCGCAATTAAGACCAATGCGCCTCGGCTGATTCACAGAACAAGTATGTTTTTAGGCGTGAAAGAAATGTTGATCGCGATTGAGTTTTATCCCGTAACGATGACGGTATAGAGCATTCCAGAATGCAGGGGCAAGCGCCCGAAACGAACGATCGCCAGTTCTGGTATGTGTACGAGGAGCTCAGAGGATCCGAGTCGAGTTGGACCGTGTGTTAATTGGTCGATTTCGGTTCCGGTCACGCAACAGCACACATCAGTCTCTAGTCAGGTACTCTGGTGCCTCTACCCGTAGACATTTATCGACCAGAGAAATTATCTTAAACCTGATACGTTGCGTCACAGGTAGCCAGTGAAGATCTCGGAGTAACGGAGTGATGTGCTGCCGTGATGTCGTTCGATTAATCAGACGTGCGGCGGCAATTTGAGCAACCTGAAGCCTCTTGAGTTGGTTGTTGTACTGAATCATATAATTATAAGAAACAGCGTAAGATATTTTGGCGATTGACAATATCTCGTTCATTTCTTTATATTAATGAACTATTCCCTCTGTCTCCCGCGCATGATCAGTTGAGTGCTACGGAGGCGGTCAACAGACTATGCATGCATGGTTTGCGAGACAAATTCTGCCCACGACCGTGTTCTTGTTGTCC
This sequence comes from Metaphire vulgaris, assembly GCA_018105865.1. Classification (NCBI taxonomy): domain Eukaryota; kingdom Metazoa; phylum Annelida; class Clitellata; order Crassiclitellata; family Megascolecidae; genus Metaphire; species Metaphire vulgaris. The sequence continues at coordinate 6,426,238 of CM030836.1, read as the reverse complement.
TTTCTTTCTAAAAAAAATCGTCTGATAAATGCTTTTACTGGAAATGC
>CM030836.1:6373691-6418691 GCA_018105865.1 Metaphire vulgaris | reverse complement strand
CGTCGGACGTCGTCTTTGTCGTCGTCCGACTGAATAGAAGGACGACGACGACGACGGCGGCTGTTGTCGGTGAAGAACTGGGCATCGTCGTCGTCGTCGTCGTCGAATGAAGAAATGCGAATACACCATCAGACAGACGACGAAGAGGTAAGCAGCCTTCAGTTTCAACGTTAACATCCGCCATCTCAAAGACAAAACAGCGATTGAAAAGACAGAGGACTGTCGTCCTGGACCGATGTTAACGAAATCTGGTGTCGTCATTATAAATGCAATCACTTTTATCTGCCGTGCATTTTATCTTCATCATCATTAGGCAATCTGACTATAAATTTGAACCGACTGGTTGTGCTTTACGTCTACGAAGCTCCTTTATTAATACGAAGCAAATCAACAACATAAATGACGATCAATTCTGAGAAGCTAGAATGCTAGATCAATTGTTAAGCAATTAATATCAATATGATCGATAAATTCGGGACTGCATATAACCTTTATAATAAGTTTATATATAATCCATTGACGTGCCGCAAGAGGAGGCCACGGAAGCCTCTATTCTGCCTGGGACCGGTTGCGGGATTGGCGCAAGAAGCATTGAGAATTTTTGAGGTGGGGGATTATAGATGGCATGATTGAAGAGAATTCGTAAATGTTCGAAAAATTCCTTGACGAGCTGTTTTACCAGAAATTGTCGACGACGTGCCTCCTTATTTCGAAACCCTGACTACGCCACTAATGTAATCAGAACCTAATCGCTAGTAGTCATTTGAGCCTCTATAGTCTATAACATCAACTGACATGTATTCAGGTGCTACGGCACAGTTATTACGGCGTTTAATGAATCGATACAGTAGCGACTGGGACAGCAGAGAATCACCCATCACAGTATATATGATCTGGCGCAGATGATTTGATGTACTCGAGATATCTGATATCGATTATAGATTAAATTGATCGCAACAGTTTGACATTAAACAGGTTACACTCGTAAGGTAAGGGTCTATTCTGGGGTTAGGAGTAGGCATACAATATTAGGGTTTAAGGTTTTGGATTAGGCCGCAGAGATATTAACAAGGACTCAACCCTCAAAGGCAGCCTGGCCAGGACAAGCACCAAGGACTTGTTACTTCTTCTTCTTAAGGAGTCCTTAAGTCCAGAACTTGGACCAAGGACTAACACACGGTTAGGCAGAAGGCACACTGTGTTCTTAGTACTCCTGTCCCCAGTGGCCCTGTTCGCATCGGGATTCAAGGCGTGTAGGCCTAATCGCCGGCGAGAGCCCGATGAATTGGTCTTCTGGAGTTTAGCTTTTTTTGTTTTCAGGGCTTAGGAGGATGTAGGTCCTACGACCTGAAAACAGGCGAAAGGCCTATTTTGCGCCTTTTGATTGGTAAAAACTGCAGTCAATTTTCGTGATATTTTGAAGCGCGATGTTCTTGACGTAAACCATGGAAAACGGGCAAAATAACGCCATTTGGTGAGCAGTAGAATCGACGACGCGAGATTCCTGTTTTCTTGGCAGTCATTTCGCCTTCTCTGTTTTAAATTATGCTTACGCTTTCTCGTAGACCTAATATAATAAGAAGTTTCAGTCGATGCTCGAATTCGCCCGGTGGCTGCCCAAAAATGTCTGCCTTTCTTAATAATGCCCCCGACATGTGTTTTGGGCTGTCCATTAATTACGCCAACAATTTTGGGCAAATTTTGACTTCCTCCCACCCCTTGTCAACAACTGTCAATTTTTCAGTAACCCCTATAATTATGTCATAAACTGTTGACCCCGGCCCCCCAAATGGCGTAAACTTGGCGTCAATGTTGGGAGGATAGAATATTTTTAAAGTTGCCTCCCAGAAATATAACCCCTCATTTTTTTGGGGGGAAGATTGCATATTATGGTGTGGACTTTAAATCGCCCATGAAATACGTTAATAATAAAGTAGCGCATGCATTGTCTGGTCTAGAACTATTTTGCATGTATATGTACACTATCTAATATACACAACAGTTTTATTTATATCAACATTGACAAAACGCAAGGTCAAACGATACAAGTATCGATTTCCGGTGGCGCAGTAATGGCGGCCAGCATGCTTCTGTGCATGCCTCGGAAAAGCGGCGTCGTTCTGGGCGGTTCGACGATATTTTGCGCTCGTTTCAGCGCAAAATATGCGAGTAAGTGACCTACTCGTCATTTTCGGGAGGTCTTCCGCGCTCTTCTCGGGTGGATTCGGACGATTTTAGTCGCTTCTTTGTCGCGTGTCTGGTCGGCTGGTCCGCCATCTTGTTGTGCGATTTTTTCACCGACGCTGCTGGGCAGAACTGCAGACTAGATACCCGTGCGGGAATGCTACGACTTCCGTCCTAATCGTAGCCGCCATGGAATTCCATCCTAAGTCGAATTTACCTAGTTCGGCGACGGTCTACTCACGGGAGTCCGCATCTCAGAAATTCTCCGCGTGGTCTTGCCTCGCGGACAGTTCTCACAACATCCGCGGAATTTTCAACATCTTATCCCGTGTTTTGTTCCTTTGACATGTCTGTTGCGGACGGTACTACAGCGGAAGGCCGCTTTCTGTATACGGGATTCGCCACCGTGTGTGTGTTAGGGCGGCGATTTCCTTTGTTTCCATCAGGGCGGACCTCACGCTGTCTTTGTTATCCAACGTTCGCCATCGGCACGCCAAATTATGTCAAAGCGACTTTGACTTCGGCCTTCGTCGTGCGTATGGTGCTATAGAAGTCGTCGATAAGATAAAGATAAAGTATCAAATTACCGTATAAATCAAATTTAATAAAATATCAGAAATTTCAATTATTTTTTCATTGACGTCCTGCAAATACCCTATTCGTTTTATGATAAAGTTTTTATCAGTCAATGAATTGTGTATTTTTAACAGATAGACCTAACCTACACAGAAGCACATACCAAAAGGCGAAAAGAGACTGGACATTAAAGTTATTTTAACGTTTGCATCCTGAATATAACAGAAATTAATAATGTAGTGTCTAATTAATTATTAGTGTTAACTATAACAGTTCATCTATTTATCTAAATAATTGGTTTAACTCTATGGCACCGAAATGAGCGAATGCGGTTGGTTTCGACGCCATAATATAAACAAACATTTGGATGCTCGCATTGGCGTAATGCTGGCATCAACATCATAGGGAGGGATAGAAATTTTTTAACCATAAGCACAGAACATGGGGGATAATTGATACATCTATCCCCCTACTAATTATTTCGGGGGTTCCGCGCCGTCCCCCGTGGTTTACACCCCTGCCCCACCTAAGATCAGTGATCAGTCCCCCTAAAATGCTTAGAAGGTTATTATCTTTTTGCGGTGATTTAAAATCCCAGATGTCCAAGGAACATCAATCTCGAACTGAAGTCTGCAGTACTTTTCAACATAATGAGAAATTATTGCTAGTACTTTGCGGGTAAATATATGATCGATCAGTGCTATACGCAATTTTCCCAGTTAGGTTTGCATTACAAACAACGGCCATTTGCAGTTATTGATTGTTTCCAGCGCGAGGACAATTATCCATGCAAAATGATGATCACCAAGTCAGATAAATTGTCGATTTTGATCTGGACGAGCAATAATTCGATTCAATCGATAGTTCAATCGATCGATTTTCTATCGAACAAAATTCAGATCCGGGAACGAAAAACTATTCTGTTGAATATTTCTCATAAATGAACATTTTTTATTGCCGTCAGCAAATCTTTTGTACATTAGCATCACAAAATATATATATATATATATATATATATATATATATATGTATATATATTATATATACTGTATGTATATATTTGTGATGTTATTGTACAAAATATATATATATATATATATATATATATATATACTCTATAAATGATGGAAAATCAATGGTGTCAAGTATATTCAAACGATTTGTTTTCGCTGCTATTGTTTCGGGGAGGCTCTGTGACTGTCTTTCTAACGGTCTGCGCTCTCTGTATCTGCCTCTGTATCTGCCTCTGTATCTGCCTCTGTATCTGCCTCTGTATCTGCCTCTGTATCTGCCTCTGTATCTGCCTCTGTATCTGCCTCTCTCTCTCTCTCTCTCTCTCTCTCTCTCTCTCTCTCTCTCTTTCTCTGACGCCAGACAATTTCCAATGCTGCCGTTCTTTGAGATAGAAGACTACTGAAGTCTGTCTAGAGTAGTACTCTAGTAGGTCTGTTGCGTAAAGTTATAATCGGCCTGGATTCATTGATTCGTTGGTGGTCAGTAGAATACACCCTGTACGTTGTGCGTCTGATGCATCATGCATCTGTGCAAACTAACGACGATTGCGCGAAAGACAAGAAGAAAAAGATGATTTCGATCAACTGCGGTCAATCGCTATTCTCTAGTTTTTCCGACAATTATTGATCTTTCCGTCTTCTCATTATTTTGAAAATTGGGTTATCAGTTATCCGTTTTCTGATTGGTTTTCTCTTAATTGTTTTCACAGCAACGACCTGTTCGCTATTCATTCTGTCGTTCTGTTCAGAGAGAGCCTCACCTTAAATGTCTCACCCTCACCCTCCTCATCGCCATCTCCATCGCCGCCTCTGCCTGGTGCCGCATCGCCGTCGGTGCCTCCAGTCGAACCCTGGCCGACCTCGGTCAGTGCCAACTGCACTCCGGTTACGTCTACCTGCCGCTCGCACTCCTCTGCCTTCTGTACGTCGTCTACCTGGGCGAGTGCTGGCACTCGTCGACTCACGTCAGCTTCCGGTTTCCGGTCGGCGCCAGCGCCATCTACCGACAGATCAGAGAGATGCGTCTGTCGCCGCCGATCGTATGGTGGCGTGTCGTCTGCTATCACTACGACAGACGACTGCGACAGGTGGGTGGATGGGCGGGGGCACTATGAATGCAGCGGGGTCAGATAGGACAAACCAGTGGCGTAGCCAGGATTTCGCGAAGGGAGGAGGTGGTTATGGTTCCCATGATTTCCAACTTTGAAAAATTTATACAAGCAAAAAAAAGGTCGTCGACTATTCATTTGCGCGTGATTAAGTGAATTATATAGGTATCAGATTAATGATACAATAATGCGCAATAACAATTTTTTGGTCAAACGGTCGGACAACCAAGGGGGTTTAACCACCCTCCCCTTGGCTACGCCACTGGGTCAAGCGAAAAACCTGATCTAGAATTGTGTTCAATGAATGCAAAGTTCGTCGAATTTTATTGAGAGAAAGAAAAAGAAAGAGAGAGAGAGAGAGAGAGAGAGAGAGAGAGAGAGAGAGAGAGAGAGAAAGAGAGAAATAGAGAAATAGAAAGAGAAGAGAGAGAGAAAGAGAGAGAGAGAGAGAGAGAGAGAGAGAAAGAGAGAAAGAGAGAGAGTTTAATTGTCTTTCCAATAATTCATCGGGCATCGTCTGTCGTTCTTTGTTCCTGTTCTCTTCTTCCTCCCTCCGCAGGTGATGCGTCACCGACGCCGCGGTCATGACGCCTACGCGACGTCGCAGGTGTTGCTCGAGCGCGTCAACTCTCACGACGCGACGACCGTCTTCGACTACACCCGGTTCGACGTCAGCGACGCCTCGAAGCGCCTCATCCACCTCGAACGACATCCGGCGACGACGATCGAATTCTCGCGCAAGTTCTCGTTCTCGTCGCGCGCCGTCGAGGAGTCGTTTCGCCGCCAGCGATCGGAGTTCGTCGACGAGTATCGTCGGACCGACGACTACCTGGAATTCACCGAGGGTCTCGACCTGTTGAACGTTCGATTTCAGGACCACCGCGTGACCGCCCTGTCGAACCCCTGCGACCGGCCGTGGTACCTGTGCAGCTGGGCCTTCTGGACGGCGTCTCTGCTGCTCCTCTCCTACCCCTTCCGTCTCCTCGTCGGAGTCAGAACCGCTCACGTCCACTACACGGTCCACAAGGTCTTCGGCGGCGGCGGCGGCGGCGGCGGAGACGAGTTCAGAGGGCCGGAGTTCTTCGTCGTTCCGCCGCCGCCGGATACGTATCCGAGTCCCGGCGGTGGATCGTCGTCGTCGTCGGCGGCGGCGGCGATCAACCGGATCGGCGAACTGGAGACGGCGATCAGACACAACCTCAGCCTCGCTCCGTCCTACGCCGAAGCGACCACCGCCGTCCAGGTACATCGACCGACGAACAGGGTCGTCTACCTGGATGGAGGAAACTGTCGCAACTCCGCCTACGGGTCCATTCCGCTGATCACCCTCGACGGCGGCGGCGGCGGCGGCGCCGGTCGAATGCGCTCGGGGGTCGGGGCGACAGAGGGAAGGAGGGCGAGGACCTACGGAGGTGGTCGCGGGAGGTCGACCCGGGTCAACGACCGCATCGCTCCTGGACCCTCAGCGCCAGGCGGTCACGCGGCGACGACGACGACGCACTGCGATCCGGTCGTTGGCGATGGGGAAGAGGCGGCCGGTGGAAGAGCGGAAAGAAGACGAGACTTCCTGGAAAGGGAAACGGATCGTCGCGATGACGCCGAATGTTGTGGCTGCCATTCGTCGGATGCATCCGCTTCCGGCCTCGGACTTTCGGTCGAAGAAGCGACCTCTGACGACGCCGACATAAATCACACGGAGAACGATGACGTCACTCGACGACGGCAAATTCCCGATCAGACGATTAAATCGGCAGCGGCAGCAGCAGCAGCAGGCGTCTCAAAGCGCGTAACAAAGAAGTCCGAAGAAGATCAGGACAAACTTATTATTATCGGCGATCGCCAGAAGAGAAGCAGATTAAAAGACGAGATGAAAACGAAGTGTCGTCCACTTTACTCCCGGACAAGAAAGTCGACGACGGAGCGGACGACGAGCAAGACACCCGTCTTCCCGGACACAGCGGCGGATTGTCTTCGTCCGGTGAAGACCCTCCGGTCGAATCCCTTGACCTCGTCGGCCGCACAGTTTGTCGTCAACCTGAGCAGCTCCGATCAGCCTCTGACGGTTCAACCGTCAATGTCCGACACGAACCGGGTTCATCGATGCGTTCAAGCTGCGTTCAATCGACCGACGAAGCATTCGCACCGAGTTCGCACGAACGCCAACGAACGCCGCAAACTGAAATCGTCCATTCGCGAGAAACTGCCTCCCCCTCCTCCTCCTCCTCCTCCTCCTCCCACTCCTCCTCTGCGTCTAACTTAATTCACGCCAATGTCGATCAACACACCAGAGAAGAAGAAGAAGATGACGACGACGACGTCCAAGAAGAAGAAGAAGAAGAAGATGGCGATGAAGATGACGATAATGAAGATGTGGAATCTGAATCTCTACAGCGTGGCTTCGACGCCGTCTGTCTGGTGGTCGACGACGACGATTCTCCTCCGTCCTACGAAGACGCTCTGTCGATGCGACGATTTGTCGCTCCTCCTCCTCCTCCTCCTCCTCCTACTCGGCGCCGACAACGCGTCGACGACGACGACGGCGCAGACGGAGGAGGATGCCGAGGAGATTTCTCGACCGCCGCCGCCGCCGCCGGCGCTTCTCCTCCTCCTCCTCCGCCTCCGAGTGGGAGTCCTTCGTCAGGACTCTTCGGCGGCGGCGGCGGCGGCGGCGGCGACAGTCGGCGGCCATCACGCACCGCTGCCATTGTCATTCAGATCATGGAAACATCGCTTTGAAATATAACGGCTCTTTCCTTTTTCTAATTTAAAAAAAGAAAAATCAATTGAAAAATGAAGTTAGGTTGGTATTTCACACACACACACACACACACACACACACACACACACACACACACACACACACACACACACACACACACAATCTCCTAACTTTCAAAAGCCTGCTTTGTTCATATTCGTGACCTTCGTCGCCTACGCCCTTGCTTAGATGTCAAAACTGCCTCCACAATTGCCACCTCAATAGTCCACTCCAAATTAGATTACTGTAACTCTCTCTACTATAACCTTCCCAAAGCCTCCATCAACAAATTGCAATCAATACTAAATGCATTGACTCGCGCTGTTACTAAGTCACCTAAATTCTCCCATATTTCACCCATACTAAAATCATTACATTGGCTTAAAATAACTGAACGTATCCAATATAAGATAATACTGTAACACTTACATATAGCTCACTTCAGTCATCAAAACCTGTCTACCTTAGGTCACTATTAACCCCTCAGCCTCCTCCACCCACACGTTCATCATCTCACCTCACTCTGTCACGCCCACTGAATCAGTCATCCCTGAAAATTTGCAACCGGGCCTTCTCATACGCCTCACCTGAACTTTGGAACTCGATCCCAGCTTCCCTCCGCTGACTTGGACACTTTCAAACAATAAAATCTGAATCCTCATTTCCTATAATTCCTGCATTATCTCCTCAAGTCTTCAGGTCTAAGCATTAGTAAGCATAAATCCTTCCTTTCTCTGAAATCATTTCCTCCATAGCTGTAACAACCTAGCCTCACTGCCCTTTGGATGTTGACTATTGCCTGGCTGATCTTATACGTTTCCTATGGCTATTTTAAGACAGGCCGAGCGCCTAAGAATAAGCAGCTACTGTTGTGCTGTTTTCCAAGGCGCTATATAAATCCACGAGATTTTACTTTTTATTTTTTTTACTCACACACACTCACATACATACATACATACACACACACACACATATATATATATGTGTATATATATATATATATATATATATATATATATATATATATATATATATAGAGAGAGAGAGAGAGAGAGAGAGAGAGAGTGAGAGAGAGACAGGTAGACAAACAGACAGACAGACAGACATAGAAACACAGGTTAGTGAGAAACAAATAAACACAGACAGACAGTGAGGCAGAGACAGATAGTTAGAGTGGCATTTTGCGAAAGTAGTCCCAAGCAGCCCCATATTTGGCAAGGCAGCGAATGCGCAAGCGGCCTCTAACGCGGTAAGAACATTACGTCGTCTAACATAGGCTGATTATCTATCATCACGAAACAGCAGACTCGCCAACGCACGCTGTCCTGTTTCAAGTCATTGTTTTCGAGATGACGAACGGGCCATGGTTTCAAAATGGCATTCATCAAATGTCTCACGCTAAGCGCATAAGAATAAGCAGCTACTGCTGTACTGCTTTCCGGGGCGCTGTATAAGAGATTTTACTTTACTTACTTACTTACTTTAATAATTATAATAAATAGCCAGAAAGTCGCTTGTCTAGTCGCTTGAGGTCGGAAGAGGCTCATGGCGTCTTCTACTAATTTACCGAACGCAGATCTGGACTTTGTACTTTCAACTCAACCAACTCCTGTGTCTCTCCAGCGACGATCTAACGGTGTTCCGTTTCAGGAAGTTTGATACACAAACATTACAGTTGATCCGTATTTAAGCCGTTCGATTTGTACTCGAATAAGTAAGTATAGGCGCCTAAACCCAGTTATACTCGAACGCTAGTCAAGCAGCGTATAACTATGCGGTTTTTTATCACTTCAATAACAATATTGGCAAATTCTCACCGGCGGATCGCTTTAATAGCGCTTTTTGAATATATATATATAATTATATATGGATTGATATGATACATTTACGGTATAAGGCAGCGCGCAAACATTTGGCTTATTACTAAGTTTATTTCAACTTCCGGTCTTCACGGTCTGTTTCCGCCTGGTCGCCGTGAGGACAAATACATTGTATGACTGAGCATACCGTTGAATTCTCTCGATGGACCAGCCCTAAGTAGTTGTCCGGACATTATCCGCGTGAAAGACACGCTGGCATTAAACGGCGGGTGCTTCCTCCAAAAATAAAATATATCCGCATAATATTTGTTTGGGACAAAAAAATTTCACCCGGATATATCCGAGCGATCCGAGTGTGTTTGCTCATTCAGGCGGATAATTCTGCCGGATATCTTTGCCGCGCAACCAATCAGCTTCTAGGTTAGTAGGTCATCGCCCGATTGACTGCTATGTCTTGGATCAACTCGAATGGTTATGCGACATTAGAATGTTTTTTGCAAAATAATAACTTTCCAAAACAGCTCCCTGTTGCAACTCGGGTGTTGATGTGCGTTCTAAAAGCGGTGTTTTCGATTCGAAAGAAGCGTCGCAAGGGGCTGTCCATTAATTACGTCAACAATTTAGGGGTAAGGGAGTTTGACAAAGTTTGACAGTTGTTGACAGGGGGAGGGAGATCAAGGGAAGTTGACGTCAACAATTTCACTTTTTACAAATAATCAAAAAATAGGAAATTTCATGGAATACTACTTACTACAATGGAAAAAAGCATGCATGGCAAAAAGGTCACCACCACCATATTTTGACACTCGATGAGCAAAAAAGGGAAAAATGGTCATCACCGCAAAAATAATAACCTTGTTATTGGGACCTGTCATTGATCTTGGGGGGAGGGGGTCAAAGTTTTTGACGTAATTATGGGGTTTATGGCGACCCCGCCGGCTCGCGGTCTCGTAGCGCGGCCGGCGGTCGGGCGGCCCCAACGCCCGCTCGGTCTCCCGATCGCCATCAGCCGCCGACTCTGCCTGATCGGCGGCGTCGTTTCCCTTTCCGGCTCTCCGACATCAGAGGAGGTGTCCGCGGCTGCCGGGCAGGCAGCACACTGAGGATGGCCGCTCCTCAACGTAGGGTTCTCGTTTTCCTCCTCTGACTCTCTATCCGTTCCGGCTCCGGCCTCGTCCGAGAGACCCTTTAACTCATGCCTCTTATCGCTGGCCACCGCTTGGTCTCGGCGCCTTAAGCGATTTCGATAGGTATTTTAGTCTCTGACTTCGACATTACGTCTCTTCATTCTCGGCAAAAGCCGTTTTCCGCTCTCTTATAGACAGGCGGCGTTGTCTCTTGGCTTCCTCAAACGCTTTCGCCAAACCCAAGGTTACCCGTGCCTGAATGGACGGCGGTCCACTCTTTTCCTGGCCGTCGATTCACTCAAACTGTCTCCCCGCGCCTTTACGACAGGCGGGCGTCTGTCTCCTCCCTTGGCTCAGAATTGACCTCCTGGGCACTAACGTGACCTCAGGCAGGCGAGGTTCATCACAAAAAGGCTCATTTCACGGACAGTGCGCTGAGACTCCGGCGTCACAGCGACTTTCAAAGACACGAACACAACTTGCCTTTATTGGTTTTGTTTATTTATTTATTAATAAACCAAGCAACAATGACAACACTTAGTGGCAACACTGGTAACACGGACAAAGATATATTTCAATAACTAGCGCACAGGAACTGCAATCAATAGCCTTTGATACGTCAATATGAAACGATCAGCACTTTAAACGGGCTCCAAATACTCGCTTTCAATCGCTGTGCTTTCTTTACTCTATCGCTTCACAGTATAAGCGGAGCGACCACGAAAAGAGGATCTCATATACATGACTGAATTTTTAGAGTTTTGAAACTTTTTGACGGATAGTAGGCGGATTTTTCGTCTGTAGTCTGTATTTCCGCGTAGTTACCGTCAATAGGAAAAAGTAGGGACTTGCTTAAGAACGATTTCCTTAGCGGTGATCAGGGGCTTCGTCTACGGCTGCGATCAGCTCCTGCCAGATGGGCGCGCGTCTGCGAACAGTTACAACAGCCGCCTGCGTCCTCCTATTGACGCGGGCTACATAAATTCCCATATTTCGGAGATCGATTTTTAGAACCAGCCCTTGAGGGTATCGCTCCCCAAAAGTCCCTATCTACGCATTTTATCCGCCAGAAAGCTTAACAGGACCCACCCTAGCGTCGTCGGCGGCGTTGGGGCGCCTCGCCGCCGGCGACGCGCATCGCCATCAGGACCTTGTTCCCGGGCGCCGCTCTTTAGGCGGAATTTCAAGCTGTAGGGCCACGTCCGCTTAGATGCCGTCAGAGAAGGACCTAGGAGGCAGTGTCGTCGTTATCGGTGGTAAGCGACCCGTCTACGGGCCCAGCCCTTCGCTAACCACCCCTGGTAGCCCGGGCGTCAGTGTTCAGGCGTACGCATCGACTACACAGCCGGCCGACCGCTGCGTTCTCTCTCCTTCTTTCCATCGCTCCAACCGCCTGTTCCTTCGTCAGCAGCCAGCCAGTCGCCGTCTCCGCGCAGCCTCGTCAAACAGGCGACGGTCTTTAAGCGGCCAAAAGTTTCGTTGCCGGTTTATACAACTTATCTCTCGGTCTTTGGGCGGCCGTGGCGATTCTAATAATTTTACCGAAGCCTTAGCGTCTTAGACGCTCTGTCCGTTTTACATGAATTAAAACTTTATTAATTAATTAAAATTAGTACAAAATTACATTATTATAACGCTAATTAATTAGATTAAATTATTAACTAACAAGTTTATACAGTTAAGCAATCAATAATAATAATAATAATAATAATAATAATAATTGCTATCTGTGGCACATGGTCGCCCACTTAATGTGAAAGTTGACAGTTCAAGGGGGTCGTGTCGTGCTGACATAATTCGCCGTCGTCGTCGAATCGAAAACACCGCTTTTAGAACCATCTTTAATGCAACAGTCCTGCCCGTCGTCGTCGTCGTCGTCGTACTATCTTCTTTGCAATAGGCGCGGTTACTTCATTCGCCTACTGTTCGGGAACAGAGTAATGGATTTGTAATGGAATATTTATCCCCGCAGCATATCTCCTAATGAACCCGTACCTTTATTGAGACACGGATTCTGTCTCCTCCTACTCCTCCTCCTCCTCCTCCTCCTCCTCCTCCTCCTCCTCCTCCTCCTCATCATCATCATCATCATCCTCGAAATCTCCGTCTGCGTTATTCTTTCTTCGTTGTTCGCTTCTCCTCCTCCTAGAGGTCGACCGCTCCTTTGTTTACTTGCAACGACGACGACGGCGGCGGCGGCCGATGTGTTGCGACGATGCTCCCCTGCCCCCTCCCCCGGCGTCCACTCGACCCTTGCAAACGACCTGTCGCACACCTTTAACGAGACTTTACGACTGAGACGCGCACCGCCGGCGTTTCTCCTTCCGAGAGGCCACCCCACCCCAGTCCCCCACCTCACCCCTCTGGAGCGCTGAAGGCTGTGCGCGACCATCTTCTTCTCATTAAGGTATTTCATTTGTCCGAAAGAGCAGTGGCGGCTCCAGGACAGGATTGGCAAGTGGGGGGCCGTTGGGGTGGCAACTTCTAATCATGAGGGGGCCAACCATTTGTTGTTTAATGTATGTATCATTAAGTATAAGGTCCCAACAAGGGGGCCAGGCACTCAATGGGGGGTACGGAACCCCCTGGCCCCCCGGTGGAGCCGCCACTGCGAAAGAGTCAAAAGAAAACGAAATAATCTCTTCGGGTGGCAGTGATGTGTATACGTTACGACTAACGGACGACAGGCGCCTGAGAGTATACTAAATACTATTGTCTTATTGGCTGTGAATCAACCTCAGCATCGTGAGTCACACTGTTTTACAGTAAAATTGATCGCATCGATCTCTGGGGGGAGGGGGAGTGGAGGGTGGATGGACCAAGAGGTATACTATTCAATTCATTGGGCATTATAAACAGACAGCACTCTCAGTCGTCTATACGATAATATTATTATGCTGCAACTTCAAATTTTAGGGCAGATCTGAATCAGGCAATGTGTTAATGGTTGATAAATCGACAATTAATTACTTTGAATATGTCGAAAAACAAAAATAATCCTGCAGATTATAAAAAACAGGATTCAATGAATCCTATTTAATATATATATATATATAATTTTAATTTAATACATAAAATATAGTCATCTCTTTTTTAAAGTTATGTAAATAATATTTGATGCCATGCATAATTTAAAAAAATAAATGACATCAAATATTGCGTAATTGTGGGTTGTAACATTGTAACATTCTAAGAATGCTTAAGAACGCAACAGGATTGCAGAAGAAACGATGACTTCCACAACTTAAAATATCACTTCCCCTAAAATGTTGGAACTCTTGCAAAATATCTTACAAAGTATGCACGCACTTCTATTTCAAATATTCTAGACATACAGTGGCAAACATGAACATATATCGGCACTGACCTTTCAACGACGACTTTCCTCTTTTTTCGTGCCAGTCACCAAATTCCAAATTGGTGAAGTTATAAATAGTACTCTGCAGCAGATGTCAACGAAGGTCTCATTGCTGCATGTGACATGTTGAACAACTGACCAACAGCTTTTGTCGATTTTCTGTAATATTTTGTGGACTTTCTGTAATATTTTACCGAAGACATTTATTAAAAACTAAGTGCTGTTAACTAGTGATGACGATGATGATGAGACGATGATGATGACGACGACGATGATGATGATGATGACGATGAGGCCGACGACGACGATTTCTGCCCCCAAAGCACGTGGGCGTGGCTTTACGCCACCCGGGGATGAGTGCGATGGTTTCTCGCTACCCTCCCTCGCAGACAGCGGGGAGTTAAGTAACCTGTCCAAAGTAGTTGCGTAGTGGATAGAATCTGATTCGAACCTGCGACCCTCCGCGATTGCTTGACAAGAAGAATCCTGCCACTGCTCCATTGCACTCTCCGTTACTAGTAAAGGTCAGAAATGCAAATTGGTCGAATCAAGAGAGCCCGCTGACGACGACAGGAAACGGCATACTTCGTCGTCATCATCATTTTCTCTCTTTCTTTTTCCTGGCATACAGGACCAACCAAAGGACTCCTCCCCTTCCCCGTCTCCATTGGGAAGGTTGACTCGTTCTAACAATCGGCCTTTGTGGGGCTGAATCTGTGACTCTGTGTTGTTTTGGGGATCTTGGGTCTTGTCATTTAAACCCACGTGCAGTAATTTCGAGTAAGTATAAACAAACACAACACACACACACACACACACACACGAAGTACATTACGTGGCCTGTAATCCGCTCAGTGCCGTTTCATTCGATGCCATCGCAATAAAACTACACCACGCAAGCATGAGCGCCCACAGAAATGTTTCCATGAGGGAGCAAAACACATTTTAACACAATGGTCACGGTTAATATTTTAGCAAGGTTTTCAAAATTCAATGTGAAATATTGGTATTTGCATTTTTCAGGGGGGGGGCAAGTGCCCCCTCTTGCCCTAATGTGCGGGCGCCCATGCACGCAAGTCGAATAGTTCACTACGTGCGAATATTAATAGACAGCGATTCGTACGGCTGTCAGATGAATCTGCAGATATGTTTGCAGAATTAATCTGCAAAGAGTGGTTTAATCAGACGGGCAAACATCTGGTCGTGGATATTTCAATAGGCTTCACTTACTTTACTCGGCTCCAAGTGACGCACTGCAACGCTAATATCCGATTGGAAACAACCTGGAGGTTGACATCATTAAGTGTTCCGCTTGTGTTGTGCGTGTATCTTGCCAATGGGTGGATAGGTCGGTGGGTTCGTGTGCGTGTCCCGCAATGTCAGGCATGTTGCCGCTGGACTTCTAGAAAAACGCAGCATGAGTCTTGCGTGTTTGTAAATAACACAATAAACCTCAAAGACTTGACGTTTAAATTTAATGGAGTTTAATTTTTTAAAAGCTGATGGTCGCAGAACTTTCAAACTGACAATTACAGTATTGCTAACCGTGGTTGTCACTTATATAAAAAGTCGATAGATATTGATTTATAAAGAGTATAGGCAGGTCTAAAAGATGGCTGGAAGTTAGCAGAATGATAACAACGTTGAACGATAGAGCAATTTGGTCGCGGGTTCTAGAGTCTAGACTCGCAGGAGCCCTGGGATGGACTCAACCTTCACTCAATTGCAGTGGTAAAATGAGTAGCAATGGCAACATTGCGAAGGCAACCATAGGTTGGACGGAAGAGGCTGGCCACCGTCCGCCGATGTATGGCTTAGCCGCCTATGGGCTGATGGCCACGAAACCGGGGATCAGCACCGGACCCTAGGGACATTGAGCCTAAAGAGCGAGCCTCTACCTTTTAAGCCTAATATTACCTTTGTAATTATTTTCTCAAGCATGTTAATTTCTCGGAATACTTAGACCCGGAAACGAATTCATTTAGGCTTATTCATTTGCATTGGCGTAACAAGGCTCACGATTAATTTCCTGTACAGGCGAACTGCGAATTGTCTGACTAGTTGGGGGAGAGGGGGCTTAGGCGGGCGTCGTGGGCTCTTTTGCGGAATCTTCAGGGGCAAAGCCCCACAGCCGCGAGAGCACTTCGAGTAATACGCTAAGCTCCGATGGAATTCTAAAAGACAGCAGAAACGGCTTATCCTTACTCCGACAAATTTTCTCTTCGATTTCTCTCCGATCTCTAGGTCCGAGTGACGTGGGGCGGGGGGCGGGGGCGGGGGCGGGGGCGGGGGCGGGGGTTAGTGCCCACGCCCCTCGTGACTAGATTAAGGGTCATTCGTGGACCTCGACCGGTGCACACGAAGGGATGAGTCTTATCATATCAACGTGGATGGCCTCGTGCTTTTGATAAAGTGGATTATTATAATCTGGTTATTTCTCTTTAATAAGCGCGCAGATTGGTCGCTGCAGAGAGAGAGAGAGAGAGAGAGAGAGAGAGAGAGAGAGAGAGAGAGAGAGAGCTGAGTAAGTACGTTTTCCAAGAAACTCTGTCGTTCTGCTTAATTAATAGAAGAATTACGACGCCATCTTACTTGTTTGCAACAGCCCATTCTTTTTGTGTCTCTGTCTGTCTGTCTGTCTGTCTCTGTCTGTCTCTGTCTCTCTCCGTAAGTGTGATATATCTCTCTTGTTGCTCTCGCACGATCCCGTTCCGAGAAGATGCTTTTCCTGAAACGGAGCGAAAGTTACGATCATTGGGGGTATTCGGAGCAGTGCTATAGAAGCGGCTTTTAGTCGGTCTGTATCTGAGGAGAATCGACTGATGAGGTCAGAGGAGGTGCCACCATAAACGCAGGCGCTGCTGTCTGCTGGACACCTTCGTTTCTGCTAGTGAGGAGGAGGAGGAGGAGGAGGAGCAGGAGGAGGAGGAGCAGGAGGAGCAATAGATATACTCAGCGTCTATAGATGGATACGTCTTTGATCAAACCTCCTAAACCTATTCTACTCTTTAGCATATCCACATATCAGCTTCACTCGATAAACGGTATTGTCCAGTGGTTACAGGTAGCTGTCTGTCCTGCCTGTCAGTCATGAGGTCCACGGTTCAAACCTCGTCATCGACCGAAATGTTTCGTTTTATATCTATTTCTTGGTACTCGATCAGTCGAATCGGCGGTGGACGAGTGGGCCAAACTGAGTTGCTTACTTGGGTTTTATGACAACACAGGCGTATTCTTACTTACTGTAATTGCATAATCAAAAAAGTCAAGCCGTTTCGTTCCAAAGATGCATTTAAATAGTATTTTCCTTAAAGCGGGGATTCGGGGGAATGATTGTATTTGGTGGGACTTAAAAAAACTGTGACATCAATTCTAAGCAAATGCAGCTTCGGTTTCACTTTCACCATACCTATATATATTAGGGTGCCCGCCAAACCAATGTAAAAATTTGAAGTTGAGAAATGTTAATGTGGTACCCCCTCAACTTGTTACCCCTTATAAGAGCAGTAACAGTGCAAAATTTCAGCTCTTTATGATAACATTTACTGGTTGCTCAACATGTTGAAAGTTTAGTGAAAAATGCCATTTAGCGAATTTTCTAAAACTTGCTTTTTGTTCAACTTTTATTGCTCAATGGTCAATTTCATTGACATCTGCCACTTATTTATTTCAATATTTGTTTAAAAAACATATAAATATTCTATTATTACCATTTTTGTTTTTTACAGAGAACATTTAGAATAAATAATTATTAACTGTCAAAATAGCACTGCCACCGGTTGGTACTTGTAGGCATTAAACTGTAACAAATGCGCTTTGTTAACATACAATTCATTAATTATTTAGCAAATTATCATGTCTTTATTACCAAAAACCAGTGTGCATACAGTATTGTTTTATGTTACTTATGGTTAATAATATGAGTAATAGTACAAATTTTAGGTTATGTATGAATTGTGTCATGCAACTATTGTTTGTAGTAGGCATATTCTTGGCAAAATATTGTTGTAATATGAAATTAAATTAGTTACATTTTAGATCAGCGTGTAATCAGCTTAAAGTAATTAGAATAGCTTGACTGCAGTTTTGTGAACAGATGGGAAAGGCTGGCATATCTAATTTTGATCCATCCTTACCTTCAGTAGTACACTGGGATGGCAAGTTGTCGCCAGATACTGTAGGCTGTGAACAAGTTGATAGGCTGCCAATCTTGGTACCAAGGTTTCAAATGGAACAGGTTCTTGGTTTCCCAAACCTATCTACATGTACCAGAGCAATGCAGTTGCAACAATGATTACAGAATGGGCATTCAAAGTCACGTGAAAGCCATACGCTTCGACAGCTTTGAATACTGGCATATGAATTGGAGTTTGTGTCATGAGAGAGACCATGCTTTACAAGAGCCTTTTGCATCTGGCATGCCAACTTCATGAGCATGAAGTAGTAGTTGGTGATGTTTCTAGAGACTGTTGTCGCCGATCAGTTTTGGTCCAGAATCCAGATATTGGCTTATTCACGATTTATGGCACCTATATCTATGTACAGAGTCCAGTGGATGGTCAAGCTGCTGTACTGTGTAAAAGTGTGGATGTTTATAGAGCAGTTCAAACCAACAGCATGCGAAGAAACTGCACTGAAGGAGATGAGCCTTTTTGGATGCCTGTTGTACACAAAAGCCTGGACATAATGTCCAAGACCAGCAGCTGTTCCTGCCAATGACCGAAGCGTTTTTAAGCTAGCAAAATACTATGTAGCTTTGAACAAGGGCTTTTCCGATGCTGCAGATTAGTACACATACATGGTACCTGAGTGAGGAAGTAATGAATTTTGAATTTTTTGACGACACTGTAGACAGCTGCATCAAACGAAAGATGAGCAATGCACTTAGTAAACAGAAACACCTAAAGGAATTCAGTTCGAGCCCAGTACCACTCCTGAAAAGGAACTCAGCGGCTTTGTCATAAAAAATACTGTGTCTTTCTTTAATACTCTTGGCCTGAATGATGATTTCCTCACACGCACAGACCAAGACAGCTGGTAAAACCATGATGAATTTCAGGTAACCAAAAAAACCTCAACAGTTTGACAGTTGTAAATGACAGAACAGAGTGAGCTGTTAAACTGATACAGGCCTTTCACAGCTATACAGTATTGCGACAAATAAAGAACAGAAACGTATCTTGTATCAAGACACAAAGCAAAGTAGCCAGAAGCAAGAAAGCCCCCTGCTTGTCGATGCCAATGTTGATGTTTTACAGTCCGCACTAGAGACTCGAGATGCATTGGGCTTAATAGAACGCCAAAGGATACTTTTCTTGGAGGCAATTGAACGTTCTAGTTTTTGAAAATATTTACAACAACTTAATTGTTATCTTGGTGCCTCACAGTATTAAAAGTATGCATTTAACTGTCGAAGAACTTATATAGAATTTCCACGTGTAAAATTTTTCATATATATAGAAATCTGATAACTTTAGAGCCGTTGAGCAACCTTTAAATTTGATTTTTAAAATCTGAAAAAATTACAGAGAACTTATTTCAAAGCACATAACAAAATGGGGGGGTACCATAGTAGAAATTATGAACTTCAGTTTTGACGGGCACCTAATATATATATATATATATATATATATATATATATATATATATATATATATATATACTGTCAGTCTTAAGACACAGAAAGGAAGAGTGTGTCCAGTATAAAGACCATTGATGTCTACAAACTCTGTAATATGAGAAGTTCGATTTGAACAGAAAAAACTTATGAATTTATAAATAATTATAAATTTCTACGCCCCCGGGTGGGGTTGCAGACCAGCGCTCTATATTTATCGGCCGCGGAGCGTTTTAGGAGCGAGCAAATCGTGTTGATGCTAATGTTTTCTTTAAAACACTGAGCAAAAGTGATGACTGTTTTCTTCATTAGCCCCTTCCTCACCCACCAGCCTCATTACAACCATTCTTCTTGCTTTGCTTGTAAGAAGTTTCCGAAACGTACAGGATCAAATCATACAGCAAGCAGGGGCGTAGCGACGGGGGTATATCGGTATATATACCCCCAAAATCAGGGTACCTTAAAGTCTTTAATGTGTTTTTAAAGATTTTCAACGTTTTTTAAAGATTTATACCCCCGCCCCAAATCGCATTATACCCCCCCACAAATAAAATTCCTGGTTACGCCCCTGACAGCAAGGGCTGGGAGGTGTCGTTTAAACGCAACCAGCATACAGAGTTCGGATTCCTTCTAACACTTTCGTAATCAATGTAGGCTACTTAGAACACAGACAATAACTAAGAAGTATCATTGATACAAGCATCACAGTATACGTATCTATGCACAGGAACAGGTAGGCCTATCTTGTATAGGCCCATACGCATATTTTGGGACAAATATAATATATCAGCAATTTTGCTACATTTGGGATGATTTGGCACATATTAATATCAATATCATGCAGTGTCGTCACTGCGTGGC
The DNA here is from genome assembly GCA_018105865.1 of Metaphire vulgaris. NCBI lineage: Eukaryota > Metazoa > Annelida > Clitellata > Crassiclitellata > Megascolecidae > Metaphire > Metaphire vulgaris. The sequence goes on along the minus strand of CM030836.1, from coordinate 6,398,268 downwards.
GTGTAGAGAGTGGCCGACGCCCGGGGCCAAGTTGTCCAAAGTTACGCCCACGAGCAAAAAAACGTCATCAACCCCCAAAATGGTCTGACAAGCAAAAAAAAGAAAAAAGGTCATCGGGTCAATTTTTACGCCCTCCTGGTCTGCGCCCGGGGCCACCGCCCCACCCGCCCCCTCTACACGCTACTGATATCATGGTAATCCACTTTGAATTATTATTATTATTATTATTATTATTATTATTATTATTATTATTATTATTATTATTATTATTATTATTATAAGTAGTTCAACTAATAGTTAGAGATTCGTAGTATTTGTAGGGTAGGCCTACTATAGAGACATGAGTAAACACCAGTGGCGGATCTAGGGTGTCCAACGCCTGGGGACAAAACAACATACTGATTACGCCCCTCAACTTGACGAACATTGCTAACGAGCAAAATAAGGTCGTCACCTCTTACGGCGCCCCTCTTCATTTAGTGCTGACAAGCAAAAATGGTCGGCACACTTCTTTATTGTGCGTTTCACTTACCTATAACCCGATTTTGGCGCCCCCACCCACCTCGGCGCCCGGGGACATATGTACCCTCTGCCCCCCTAGATCCGCCCCTGGTAAACACCGTAAACAGATGCTGACAGACAGCCTATCTGCGAATACTGATTAGCATAGTCTAAATGGAGCTCAATGTTCTGCAACAGAAGAGACAAAATTAATAACACGACGAATTCTGTTTACAATTATACAGACTATTAGTTATTATTTCTCTTTTAAAGACTTTAATCTTATTCTCGACTCTTTCGCTTTCTCTTTTCTTCTCCGTCCGTCAAACACCTCTCGTGGCTCCTAATTCGCCACCGTCGTTCTCTCCCCCTCCCCCACTTCTCCGATCCGTCTTCTTTTCACAGAAATGCTGTTTACCTTGGGTCGTTTAGCGTATTTATGTGGCGCATTTTGACCATCGATTCGATGTTACGACGGCGAAGAGCTACAGTCGTGCGGCAACACATGCACTTCAAGAAGCATACACACGGTATACCGTGTGGGAAAATGGTCGACCGCGCAGTCCCCGTGATTAAACTGCAAATTAAATCGGAAGGCACGGCCGCCATTCTTCGGATGCGACGAACGGCTGTGCGGGAGAACCATCGGTCGAGTGTCGGGCCTCTACTCTCTGCATATGCAGAGGGCGCTGCTCTGTTCACAGGGCGTTGCTCGCGTAATCCTTTGCCCACCTCACTCGCAGCGACGGATCGCGACAGAAGACTCGAATTCAAACCACCCCGATCCGCTTATTACGGACCATCCAAGCGCTTCGCTTTTGTGCCACCAATCGCTGAATGGTAATATAGGCCAGTGTTTCCCAAGCTGTGTGGGTCGCGAGTTCGCGACCCCCCAAAAAAGTGGATCGCAGGACTCAGTCAAATGGGTCGCGGCGTAGTGTGAAATTAGATTCAAATGAAGCATTTTCTAACCAATACCACAATGTCACAAGCCCCTTGAAGGTTGCAAGTAGGCTTAGGTTTTAAGGAATTTATATGCCTGCAATCCTCCATACACGACTTATATATTAGAATGATCATTAGTGTCTTATCAAATTTTAGTTGACAATAAGTTACAGAGCCGCTGAAGCGACTCGCACAGTTCCAGAAGTGTGGATAATTTTGACCTACAGTACTATTGAAAATTAATCTTATTTCGCAATAACGCAAGGAAAGCGTATTCCGACCATTTTGCTCAGAAACTCCAATAACAATAGGGAATCTCCGCTCCCGTTATCATGTAACCCAGCAGTTAACCGATTTGCCAAACTCATAAGATTTTTAAGTTGCCCAACAAAGGTATGTTTCTGGCAAAATTTAAAAAAGAAAATTTTAGAGAAATTTCGATATTTAATTCTCTCATTTTGTCTTATTTTTGGCAAGAATATAAATAGTTCTGCCTAATAATTATATCTACCATATTTTCATTCGAATTGAATCAGAGATCTTGTTTGCCATTTATTCATAAGTTAAAAGATTCTTTTCAAATAACGTTCGCCAGATGGCCCAATGAATTTTTTTTTGTATAATACATGCTAGGGTTAGGGGCGCAGCATGTTACAAAATCGCTCAAGTGGGACGCGGTGTCAAAGTGTTTGGGAAACCCTGACATAGGCTACGACTCGAGCTGATGATATTGCTGTATAGCCGCGCTGCCTGATAACTCTCGCGATGTGTTCAAGCCAAGTTACGCGATGTCGATTAACTGGGAAAAGGGAGACTTTTTCGCACTATGACTCATAGCCTTTTTAAAGGCTTTGCAACAATGAGGGCGTAAAAACATTCAAGAATATATATATATATATATATATATATATATATATATATTCTTAATGTCTCCGGACACTTTTTCATAAGACCTTCGGGAATGAAGTACCGAGGATAAAATATATATATATATATATATATATATATATATATATATAGTATACTGCGTATTTTTGAGTGCCAAAAAGACACATAGACCTATTCACGGACATAAGAGACAGTCGGACATATTGTCATCAAATATACATCATCCGAATCCTCCGAAGTGCTTTCTATATATGTTACCCGTGTCTTCGCCATTAATTGCAGTGTTTCATTTGCCTATTACCGGGAGTTACTGCACTAAGAGACCTCATTCAGTGTCACGACGGTGCCTGTACCACTGAGTCTTCGGGAGAGTTAACGAACCGCACAGCGTTCTACGCATAGACGAAATCCCTATGGTATATACTAGAACCATGCAGAACACTACGACTGTTGACAACCTCCGCTGTAGTGTTGGGCGATTCTCTCTCTGTTTGGTATATTAATTTATTTGGCTAAATAGTGCGTGCGTAGATGGAAAATCTCACGCTACAACACAGTGGCGTAAGCCAAAGTTCCGAAATAAGTGGCATTCTATATACAGGCATTTTCAATCTCGACTGAGGAGGGTTGAGGGAGCATGGTGATCTCTGTGAACGGGGTCTTCTGCCCCAGCTGGTAAATGTTACAGTTATACCTGTATTAGATTCATAACCTGAGGTCTGATACCTACGTTTCGGACTGTGTGACGACATAATGACAATCCCAAATCTGCACAATGTTTTATAGGTCATTAGTTCTTATGTAGCAGAGAATGGAACAGAATCCCAGCTGTCTCCAAAGTAGGGTAATACTGGATTCAAGTCTTAAACTTTGGAGCAAATTTGCAGACCACATGACAGCAATATTTGAAACCCCTCATTACAAAGAAATTTTCTTGATGCTTCTGAAAAATCCGCCCACTAGTGTTGGCCTGATCAGAGCGCCCACCTTACCTCTGTCCCATCTTGTTGCTGCACCAATGGACACGAAGACACGCCTACTCCATTTAGGCCGATTAGGGGGCTTAGGACTAGGAGAACGTCGTGGACTCTCCAAAAGATTCTGAGTAATATTAGAATAAGACGGTGAGCTCTTGGTGCGTATTTTATGGATTTTAATTACAATTTATTACTGAGTGGCCAAAGGCTGCAATACAACAATACAACTGTTTCGATTACGTTGTCAACAACCCTACCCACCCCCAACCCCAAAATTTTTTCGACTATTTTGAACAAATCACACGACTGGTCCCAGCCCAAATGGGGGGGCTTACCCCGAGCCCCTCGTTGCCAAGCCACTGTAACAAAACACAATACAACTGATATAAACTGCACACTACACACGACACGCTTCATAACAAAACGGAGCTTGGTATAGGCTTAGATTAGGACGGAGTTACAAATTCTCTGATGAGAGTTCATTACGCGCTGCAGAGGTCAGTGTCCGGGGTGTGCCAGAGGCGTAGCAGCAGCTAGATGGACGGGGGAGGATACATAATATGTCCCCGGGCTCCGAGGTGGGAGGCACCAACATCGGGTTTAAGGTATAGCTAAAAAGCAAAAAGAAGCGTCAATATACACCTGTAGTTGTATAGGCCGTCAGCGCTCACATAACTAACTTGACCACGCAGAATGACGACCCATTTTGATTGTCATGGTTTTCGTGTAGTAGAGGGGGCGCCATCAGTATGTTTTGGTCCCAGGCGCCGGACACCCTAGCTACGCCTCTGCGTGTGCTAAATAGAAGCGTTTCTGCTACTACAGTCTACATCAGATGGTTTCTGTAGATACCGTTGACCGAGAGTCGCTTTCACAGACATCAATCAAATCAGAGCACACAGACATATATACTGTACACGATTTAGCTAGCAATTCTAGGATCGACGGGAGATAAAGAAGACGAATGATCTCGACCAAATGGACTGGACCCACTGAACGTGGTGCTATGTTCTTAGTACTTGGTTCACTCGTCTGAACACATTTCGTTTTCGTCGGTCGCCATTAGAACTACGCGTGTTTCCAGTGACGTAACGCCGGTCGACCAGTTATACCGGATATGACGTCGACATTTCGAGCGAAACTCCCGCTGCCGCTGCAGAAGCAACGGGAAAAAATGGCGCCACAAAAGTAATACGATATTGGTTGGGAGAAGGGGTGAGGTCTGTGGCGGAGGGATTGGGGAGGGGGTTGTGCGGGCTTGGGAGCGAGAGGTAAGAAAAGGGGCGTTGGGAGAGGGGGTTGTGGACGGGGGTTTGGGGCCGGGGGAATTGGGAGAAGGGTGGGGTCGGGGAGAGGGATTTGGGAGGAGGAAGGGGTTGTGCAGGTTTTCGGAGCGAGTGGTTGTGCGGGTTTGAGAACGGGAGGTTGGGTCGAGGGTTGCGGGGTGGGGTCGGTGTGTGGGGTTGAGGAGAGGGGATGGGCACAACGTGCAGGCAATGAGGACGCTTCGTCAAGCTCTGCTCATTATAAAGTTTGGTTGCCTATAGCAACGATGTCGTCCAATATCTGCCGTGTAGCGTTACTGACAAACTTAACAGACAGACAGAGGAAATAATTAGGAAAAACAACAGCAACGTGGAAACGAGAAATATTAAGGATAAAAACGTCCTACGCTTGTCATTTCATGGGAGGTTCGGCTGGAGACCTACTGTACCACTGATAATAATGGAAGGTAGAATAGAAGGAACAAAGGGAAGGGGCGACCGAGAAGAAGCTGGATGGACGACATCTCTGACTGGAAAGGCACAAAGATCTACGGAGCCCTAAAAAGACCAGCAGAAGATAGAGAGAATTGGAGGAGATTGACTGGAATGACTGCCAATCCTCTGACAGAGGACGTCACATAAAGAAGATTAGGATAAGGAATCGTTACGGCGCTCGATTCTGCATTCGCCAGGTGTCGCCACAGGTCGATAGCTAGTTAGACGGCAAAGACGTAGAGGCACTTCGGCGCTGGCAATAATTCGCTTTTTTCTTTTAATTTACGCACCGCGATTTAATTATTATTCCGGCCGACACTTGTTAATACTCGGTGTTTTATGAGATTTTCTCGTGCAGTGCTAATAACCTTATGGTGTTGATGATGACCTTATGATGGTGGCGGTGCGTTCGGCTGTCGCTACATAAACTACTCATTGGTACTGTGTTTTGGCAGTTTTATTGCTGTCTTATTACTTAGCTACGCCCGTTAACGTCTTACATAGGTGTTGCAAACATATAAAAAGAAAGAAAAAACGCAAAAAACGCGTTTTTTGTTGGAGAGAAAAAACTTTTGCGACATCTATGATGTCTTATAACGGCGCAATTTTTCGCTCAGCCATTTCTGACTAATTAACCGGAAAACTTCTATAGCGCCATTTAAAGTATGCACTAGACCTCAGTCTTGTGGTTGCCCCAAAGCAAAATCTTGCACCCTCCCTGGCCTCCAATTGGCGTAAACTTGGGTGAGGGATCAACCTCTGATCCCCTATGCCTTCCCCTTTCCCTATGGCAGCCTCTTAAAAAGTGGGGCACGAGTCTATAGAGGCCTAATAGAAGTTTAAGCCTATATGTCCCCTCCCCGTGCCGTGCTCAATAAATCATCTGACTCCCGAAATTTGTATGACGATTGTGACCTGCGTCTTCTCTGCAGTTGCCCTGGATAAGTTGAGATGAGTTCCTTTTGCCGACATAAGAGGCACTTCTTCAACATGACCGCTTTACTGTGCTTCGTCATTGGAAATGCATATTCACAGCGATAGACTCGCTCATGCATGTCCGTTCTGCGTAATACTAATACAGCATAATTATTATTCTAACCCAAAAGACTGCTAAAAGTCAATCGGGTCTTTTTTCTGTCTCTGAAAGCAGCGTGCAGAATGTCAAATAACCTCCGGTCAAATAGTTCGAACTCAGGTGAAACATCATCCGCAGCAACACTAAAGGGATGGGAGGAAAGGCCGCAGTTCCCAGTGGCGTATAGCTAGGACTCCGGAATAGGAGGGACACGTCGATATTTTCGAGTAAAAAACAGACTACAAACAAAATACTGTAACATCGTCAACAAGGAATTATTAGCACAAAGACATTCTGTTTCAATGGTCATCCTTACTATATCTCCCCTCACTTAAGAAATTTCTCAAAGGTTTTGCGGCGCAAATTCCACGACTGATTTCCTCCAAAATATGGGGCCTGCCCCCCCCCCCATTGCTACGCCAATGACAGTTCTTGTCGGCTGTCGACCAGTGTTTAATCTAGGCCTTTTCCGGGGAGAAAAATTGTCCTTCCCCCCGGAAATTTCAAATTCCCCCCGGAAATTTTGGAATACTACATGGACTAACAGCGGCCCCTAGCAGAATTCCCCCCGGCTTTGTCAGTTTTACCCCCCCCCCGGCTTTTTCAGTTCCCCGGAGTCCAGGAGTCTAGATTAAACACTTCTGTCGACGCCAGGAAAAAGTATCAGACGCGGAAGTAGAAAAATTGAACGAACGCTTCTCATTTCTCAGCATTCGTAATTCGCACATGCCATGCATATGAGTGTTTTGTTCGTGCAGCCTCCAGCGTACGTGGGGGTCCAACCCCCTATGCCTTTCACACCCCCTAGCCTTTCAAAAAAGTGGATTTCGAGCCTAGGGTCTAATAGAAGTTTAGCCTATGTGAGCGTTGCAGTCTATGGAAATACAATTTTGCGTCACGTTCTTCTTCAGATGTAGAGAATTCGGTCACGTGACGATGTAAGTTGTAACCCAGACTGATTCCATTTATCCAGCGGTAGGAAGAGGTGAAGATTCATTATAACTCAGGTTCTTATCAGTCAATAAATCACTCACCCTTCGGCCATCACGCCACAAACTTTCGAGAACAAATTAAAACTATTCTTTTCAAGAAATCTTATGGCGAACTAAAGGCCTATATAGTCTATAGGCCTGCATTCTATCGGAACTATCCACCGCAAATCTTGTTCTCATCCTCCATCGAAATAGGAACCGGGCCGTCCATGTAGTACGAACGCACCGAGGGGGAGGGGGTTTGAGATTTAGACAATTCTGCGTACGGGGAGGGAGGTCGCGACTGAATTTGTACGTACGCACACATTTCAAATTTATAAAGATAGAAAGCTGGTATATTCACGCAAACATTTGATTAGAACACGATAACTTTCTCACGGTCAAACAAAGGGTCCCGAGCATTGTTCCCACAGTCATTTAAATATCATATTCAAAAACTTAAATTTAATAGTAAACAAATGCTTTTTGACTATGGCCAGAAATTAATTTTCACCGCGCGGGGAAAGTTGGTTGCTAATTTCTACGTACGCATAAGAGGGGTGGTAAAAATGTACGGTGTGCAACAGGGGGAGGGGTAAAATATGCCTATTTTTGCGTACTATATGGATGGCCCCATACTTTACTGCGACTGCCTATCTGGATCTACAGCCTTGACCACCACGGACGACGGATTGCAGACTTATACAGTCAGATTGAGCGTTCGTTAATAAGAAAAGTGCATTACGTCAAGTTTACGGACAGCGCTATAGAAAATTCGTTTAACTTACTTACTTGTCTATCTACTTACTTACCGGTACTTAAAGTTGCGGCAGTTGCCAATCATGTTTTGACGGACGAATCTTTAAACGTGTCTAAAGTGTTAGCTCATATTTTTCATGAAAGCGTCCTACCCTATAGTTTTCGCAATGCGGCGCAGCTGTACTTTGGACGAATTTGAAAGAAAAAGTTAAATGACTGCGTGCGTATTAAATAATTATAGTAGCCTACAGCAGATGCAAATCATATTTATTTCATGCATTTTGACCCAGGAGTTGAGAAAATATTTACAATGAAACAGGGTGATACTGGTTCTGTTGACCCACTCTGTGCAGGGTTAATTCTAGGATTGTGAAATTGGGGGGTTGTCGGAAAATCTGGTGGGGTGTGGTTATTTTCTAGGATTCTGGGCTTGTGAATTTGGAGGTGTCGACCTCAAATTGGCGGGGGTTGGGGTGTTAGGGGTGTAAAAATATCCCCCGACTCTGCGTATACAGTAGCCTATACTATATGAATGCCATCGGCTTACGAACATAGAATAGCATTCTATTTCGACAGTTTTCTAACTTATCTGTTAGAAACTTTATCGGAAACTTTTAGAAACATTGTAGGCCCTACTGTATTGCGCTCTTGACTTTAGCCTTCGCTATGCTTACTGCGCTCTATAAATCGTAAATCGTCTTTAATTAATAATAATAATAATAATAATAATAATAATAATAATAATAATAATAATAATAATAATAATAATAATAATAATAATACTGGGCTTGTATTCGACACAAACTTCTTCAAACTTCTTCAGCGCTCTTATTAAAACAAATATAGTGAAAAAGGCATGCGGTCCAAGTTTAGGCCAATCTGTATCTGCATTCTCTGCAATTCATTGCTATAGCTCAGCCATAACAGAGTGCAAACACTGCAAACTTTAGCTCACACGGATAAAAACACACGAGGCATTATGTAGAACTGTTATAAATTCTTGCAAGTGAAACTAGATAATTCAACGTTGTTGCATTCTTACTAATAAATGTTGCTAAACGTAATGTAAAACTATAGACGCGACTGAACATACAGTTGCGCTCGCTACAACGCTGTAGCAAACGTCTAAGACTCTAAGCAAAAATGCTCATTCTGACACGTTCTGTTTCAACGTTCGCCGAATACTGACACAGTTTCAAACAGCAACAACAAAAGATGTTGGGGGATTTTGGGGGTTTTGACTACGTCCAGGCTGTGTGAACTTCTTTCGATATCTACAGGCAATATTTTGGAAGTCAGCCTAGCGACTAGCTCATGCATTAATTATACATGAACTGGTTCCAACTGGTTTTTAACTTTTTGGTGCAGCGTCGGCCAGTTTGTCAGGCAGTAGTATGAAACTGTGGCGCTATAGTATTTGATCGATTGATTGGTTGGCTGTATGTTACCTGCAGCTTTGTCATAACAGTGACCAATTACCATGGAAACAGCGACCTTACTGGCAACCAAGTAAATAAGGTATCGTAGGAAGGTGTCTATTTTAAAACATCCAGCATTTTTCTAGCTAAAGTGAACACTGTGCCCGGATAAAACGGGATCTCTTGGATAATGAGGAAAAACACTAGTAATATTCGTCAATTTTAAAAATTTAAAATTCTCTTTAGGCCTAATCCTGTCATTCGACTAAAATTTGTGCTCGAAGTGTCCCCCATTGGCTCCAGCACAAGCTTCAAGACGCGCTTTCCACTGACCAATGGCTGCATTGATAACCAGCTGATCAAATTCATCCCGTACATTCACAAGTATAGGCTAATGCTAACGGAGTTCTTCAATGGTTCTCATCTTTGTTCTGTAAACCTTCTCCTGCATTATTCCCCAAATCCTATATACCGGTAATCAACTAATCAACGGGTTTTTAATTTTAAAAAAACTTAGCATGATTTAAAGTGGCTTAGGAGGCATTACTGCCTGTGTGAAAGCCACTAGGGGCACTAACGGGGCTTGAACCCGCTCCGTCAGCCTGATGCTCCAGCACGTAACCCACTCTGCCATCTTCCGCCCCAGGACTGTTTGGCGGCCAAAGATTACGAGGTATTAAATCAGGAGTTTCCTTTGTCAACCGTTCAACAGTTTCACGACGAGCTCAGTGAGAGAGTGCACCATATAATATGGTCCATATTGTTGAAATGTGTAATAAGCTGAATATTGCCGAATATCAGATTAGTTATTAGTTTTGGTAAATTCTATCAGAACTAAAATAAATTTTTAAAATTGATGAATATTAACTAGTGATTATCATCATCATCGCAAGGGATCCCGTTCTATCCAGACACAATGTATATACGAGCAAAACAGTCTTTCTAAAAGCTTCGTTTCGTCATAGTAATGCAGAGACAGTGGCGGTTTTAGGGTGGAGCTGGGGGGCTATAACCCCAGATTTCAGTTTTGGCCCACCCTCAGATAATAATAGTAGACGACCTATTTTGCTCGTCAGTTATTTTCAGGAGTTGTTTAACGGGAGCGCAAATTTGGTGAACGACATTTTTTGCTCGTCAGACTTTTTCAGTCGTTGGCTAGAGCAGTGATTCTCAAACTGGGGTCGGCGGTCCGGTCCCATCGGGGACCGACAAGCGGTTTCAGGAGGACCGTAAGAGGGTTACTTTCTCAAGATATCTCACCAACACCTCAGAACACAAAACAATCTGATGTGTCTAAGAGTGCTGATTCCATGTGAATTTAAATCTGATGACTAAGATTTGCATGCAATCTTCTTATTAAATAATTGATTGACAAAACAAGTTAATTGAAAATTCAAATTTTATAAGGTCCGTGAGTCATCGAAAAAACTTTCTAAGGGACCACCACCACGCAAGAAATCCTAAAAAATCCGAGAACCGCTGGACTAGAGGCATAGACCACACCCCCCCCCCCCCGGTTTTTACGGTTAGAACCGCCACTGTGCAGCAGAGAAAATAGGCGCTTCTAATTGAACGCAGTGTCATTCGTCGTGAAGTTACTGTAAATATTTAAGATGCTCGTTCTGATTCGTCGTCGTCGTCGTCGTCGTCGTCGTCGTCGTCTTCTTCTACTTCTTCTCCTCCAGTTTTTCCCATTCGATGACCAAGAACAACGGAAACGGTGACCAAGTCTTCCGGTTCTATCAGGTCAATCGGCCTCTCACCTTCGTCCGTCAAAATCGTGGCATCCGCTCCGTTTTCCAGAAGATATCTGCAATCGTAATGAAAAAGAAAAACACCATTTAAACGCAAATTTCTTGTAATAGCGGAAGTTAACCTCCTAAGCGCGCGCGACACATAAAAAGGTAAAGCTACTTGCTGGGGGGGGGGGGGATTCCCACAGAGAAGGTCTAAAATAAACACTGAGTTAGACACATATTGGATTGTTATTATATTATGAGATGGCAACGACAGAGTTCATTTTAATTTTGGGGGAAAATATTCCATCGTTATCAATAAATTATTAGACGATTTAGTTCGCTCGTTGAAATCTAAAAATCTGTTCTTAAAGTATTTAAATTTTAATAGTAAGCCTATTGGGGCTGCCCATTAATTATGTCAACAATTTTTGGGCAATTTTGACCCCTCCTCCCCCTTGTCAACAACTGTCAACTTTCACTTACCCCCATAATTACGTCAAAACTTTTGACCCCAGATCAATGACAAGTACCAATAACAAGGTTATTATTTTTTTGGTGATGACCATTTTTTCCCTTTTTTGCTCATCGAATGTCAAAATGTGGTGGTGATGACCTTTTTTGCCATGCTTTTTTCCGTTGTAATAAGTAGTATTCCATGAAATTTCCTATTTCTTGATTATTTGTAAAAAGTGAAATTGTTGACGTCAACTTATCATGACCCCCTCCTCCCTGTCAACAACTAACTGTCAAACTTTTTCAAACCTCCTCCCTTAAATTGTTGACGTAATTAATGGACAGCCCCATAGAAACGCTATTTCCTGCTCATTATAGATCAGTATATAGGGTTGCCATATCCATATCCCTGTCTCCAAAATACTGGTCACCCGTGTTTATATAGGTGGCAAAAAAGCAAACGTAACCAGATGGACCGCGGAAAAATTTGCATTTATATATTTGGTCAAAGATAATAAATTGCAACTTGGTGATTTTACAAGTTCATTCCCAACTTCAAATCCGTTTTCTCAAATTTTTACTTTTTTGGATAGGACACTCTGGTCATCGCCGCCTCAAATAACATATATTGTAAATAAAACAATAAAACTGCTACTGTCTCTTTAAATGTGCACTGTACCGTTTGTAGCAAAGAAATAAGAGAAACTGTTACACGACTTTGTACGAAAGTCGTTCCATAAATAAGTCACAGAACGATGCAGTTTAGTTAGTCTTTACAGTGAAGCAAATCCGAAAGATACGTTAAGAATTTAATGACGAACAGCAATATCGTTGTTTCATAAATATGACATCAGTTCTATGACATTACGTACACGTATAACTCAAGTGAGTCTGTGAATTATTTTACCCAACAATGTTTTCCGTCACGAACGTTGCATTGAACATTTTCATCCAATGAACATCTCTAACCGTCTAACGAATCAGTGAAGAGAGGTACGAGCACGTGTAAATGTTTTAGGTGTAGCTTTTGAAATTACTGTTTCATTTCTGGCTCGTTTAAACTGGCTGTCCAACATGTTTTTCATGGGATCAAAAAGATGGAAGTCACTGGATGCTAAAGTCAGGGCTAAAGTATATGGAGGATGTTTCAACACCTCTAACCCCAGATTGTTAACAGTTTGCAATGTCAGACGTGCAGTAGGGTCTATCCTATGCGGTCGAGCGTCGTCATACAGAAGAATGACTCCTCGTGACAGTCATCACTATACATTTTTTGAGGTTGTTCCAAAGAAAATTTTCTTCAAAACGCATATTTAAGATTTCTTTCATTGTAAAAAGATAACTAAACTGCATCGTTTTGTAACTTATAACTTAGGTCCTTTATTTCTTTCAAAACTAATTTTATTTCGCAATAACGCATGGAAAGCGAATTCCGACCATTTTGCTCTGAAACTCCTGTAACAATAGGGAATCTCATCAGCGCGGTTATAAAGAGCTATCCGCTAGCGGTTAAGCGAATTTGCCTTACTCATAGGATCTTGAAGACGCGTAATAAAGGTATGTTTCGGGCAAAATTTTCAAAAGATAATTTTCAAGAAATTTCAATATATATTCCTCTCCTCTTGTCTTATTTGGCAAAATATCAATAAATCTGCCTAATGCATTTGCCATATTTACATTCGAATTGAATCGGAGCTTTTGTTTTGCCATTTATTCAAAACCTATAAGATTTTTTTCAAATCACGTTCGCCAGATGGCCTAATGCATTTTTGATGCTACAATGCTATGATTATGGTCGCTGAGGTGGGCCGCAATTCCAAATGCTTGAGAAACCCTGCTTTAGACTGTTTAATAAGTACATATTTCGTAAGTCATAAGTATATATTTATTTAATAAGTACATATTATATTATTATTATTATTATTATTATTATTATTATTATTATTTATTATTATTATTATTATTATTATTATTATTATTATTATTATTATTATTATTATTATTATTATTATTATTATTATTATTATTATTATTATTATTATTATAGCTGTATCTAACGAAATAATGCAAACACAGGCGCAGAGAGAAAGACACATCATTAGAAAGAGAAAATCTCGACAAGAGACAGACGAAAGAGAGAGAGAGACAGCCATCTGACGCTGGTATAAAAGACGCCAGCAGCTGACCGGGCGATCTCCGAATGACCGCACGCACAGGCCGTGTGCAACGGTGTCCAGGTGTCCGCGTCCTTCTTGTTGACTTCGCATCCGTTGGAGACGAGCAGACGAACCGCTTCTTCGTTTCCGTCGACCACCGCCTGATGCAACGGTGTCATTCCTACACACAGTACATATATATCCGCATCATTAATTAGCTACATTACGATGACGACATCAAAGGAGTGCCATCCGTCCCGATTGCTCAATCCAAGATATCCAGGATTGGGCCCAATACAGGATGGCAAGGACCTTCTATGTATGAACTATGAACAGTGGCGGCTCTAAGATTTGGCAAGTGGGGGGCCGTTGGGGTGGCAACTTCTAATCATGGGGGCCAACCATTTGTTTTTTAATGTATGTAGCATTAAGTATAGGGTCCCAACTGGGGGGCCACTGGGGGGCAGGCTCTCAATGGGGGGGCACGGGCCCCCCTGGCCCTCCGGTGGAGCCGCCATGCACTGACTATGAACCCTTATGAGAATACAGGTTTAGGCCCTACATGTTAACTAATGACAATTTTGGCGTAGATACGATCGAGCGGGTAGAGGGCTGTTGTGAAGAGAATCGATATACGAAGTTGTATTTAAGTTTTCGGACACTCAGTAATAAATCATAGCTATAATATTTAAAATAATTCTAATATTACTTACAATCTTCTGCGACTGGGGCGGAGGTGGGAGCAGTGGCGGCTCCACCGGGGGGCAGAGGGGCCCGTGCCCCCTATTGAGTGCCATGCCCCCCAGTGACCCCCTCCCAGTTGGGACCTATACTTAATGCTACATACATTAAACAACAAATGGTTGCCCCCCATGATTAGAAGCTGCCACCCCAACGGCCCCCCACTTGCCAAATCCTAGAGCCGCCACTGGGTGGGAGACTCACGACGCTCCCCAACCCCAACCCCAACCCCATCCACCAATCGGACTAAACAGGATGTGCTCGTATCTGTCCATCTGTCTCAGAGCAGGCTAACACTATAGTGGCTAGATTCTTGCATAAACAGTAAAAGGATTTTATCTAACTGCTTGAGGGAGGGGCAAAGTCATAGTCGAATAGCTGTCACATAGTCTGAAAAGTTCTTCCAAAGTTCAAGATTTCAATCTAGTATTATCCTAAATTGGAGGCTGCTTGGGTTCTGCTTCAAGCCCCGTTAAGAGGACTAACGACCCCTTGAAAACATTTTAAAGTTGGTGTGGGAAAATATGCTGCCATATAGGCCTAGTCTGAAAAATATGCCCAGGATTTCAAGGTTTGAATCTAAATTATCTTATAATACCGTAAAATATTCGGCTGGGGTTCGGCTCCGACTCCGCTCAGAGAGCTCACCACGCTAGGGGTTGCCAGATTCCGGTTTTTAAACCGTACTGTCCGGTATTTTGCCTATTTGTCCGATGAAAAAGTTGACGCAATACCAGACATGCATGTGTCCGGTATTTTCTTGCAGGCTGCCACACTAGCAAGCAAGTCACCCCCAGCATAGTACAATGCAACATTTCGGCTATAATTCCCCTATAATAATATCATATGTTTGGGAAACCCAAATCCTAAATGCGTATTATTAAACAGTCTAAATCAGGATTTCCCAAACATTTTGGAACCGTGACCCACATCAGCGACCCTAATCATAGCATGTAATATTTTAAAATGTATTAGGCCATCTGGCGAACGTTAGTTGAAAAGAATCTGCTAAGTTTTGAATAAATGGCAAAACAAAAGCTCTGATTCAATTCGAATATAAATATGGCAAATATATCGGGCAGAAATATTCATATTTTTGCCAAATAAGACAAAAGGAGAGAAATAAATATTGAAATCTCTTGAAAATTATCCTTTAAATTTTGCCAGAAACATACCTTTATTACGCGTCTTAAAAATTCTATGAGTATGGCAGAATCGCTTAGCCTCCAGAGTCAACGTTAAAAATTGCTTGGTTTCTTATTGTTATTGGACTTTCTGAGCAAAATGGTCGGAAATGCTTTCATGGCTCTCTTGCGAAATAGGATTAATTTTTTTTAATATTAAGGGGTTTCTGTAGTCGGTTTGGGCGGTTAGGCAGACTGGGAGCTTTTAATTTTCAGCTTTGAAAGTAGTGATTGGGACCAGATCAGAGGCGTCAAGTCTGCACCCACATTCAATTTGATTCTACGTATATGTTTGAAAATGTTATTTGCCGTATTTGTGAACTTTTAAACATTACTCGGAAATTGTCCTCCCCACTGCCCACCTACATCCCCCACAGAGGTGACTACTGACAGGTCACAAATCGCACCATGTTGCAATGCATGAAAGTTAAGGTGTTACTAATTATACAAAAGTGCTGATCCCTATAAATACTGCAAGTAGCGATTCGGTAATTATATTCTTACTAAATAGGGAACAGTGGCGTAACGTGGAGGATGGCGGGGGCACTTTGTTGACAGCCCCCCGGGCCCCGGGCGGGGGGCCCCCGAAGAGGGGTCTAAGCTAGGGTTAGGTTAGGATTAACCCTAACTTCTGAACCGTAACCCTAGAAATGATGTGCTGACGACCTTTTTTGCTCGTCAGGATGAAAAAGGAGGTGATAACGTTTTTTTTGCTCGTCAGGATGAAAAAGGAGGTGAGATAACGTTTTTTTTTGCCCGTCAGCTCGAAACTCTGGGGCCCCCATGGCAAAGATGCCCCCCGGGCCCCCAAAAGTCACGCTACGCCACTGATAGGGAAGCCCAGAAATGATAGATGACAGAAGGGGACTTTGCAACGTCAAGCAGTGGTTCTGGATAATATTTTCAACTAGTAACAGTGATCTTCAAGCTGGATGGATAACATCAAGAAAGATCTAGAAGCAAAGAACATGTCGATTGTTGAAGGATGCAGATTAGCGCAAGATCGAGCGAAGTGGAAATGTTTCGTATCTACTGTAACTATTGCCGCCATGCAGGCAGAAAGTGATGATGATGATGATGAGGAGGATGAGGATGAAGATGATGATGATGATGATGATTATGATGATGATGAACACTGAACAGTGATCTTCGCCTATACTCGCCTGAACAGTCCTGGTCTGACCTCCTGGAAAGGGTTTCTTGTCACTTTGAGTTGATAGACTGAACCAGGGGCGCCCATCCCCCTGGCTGCTGGAAGCAGCTTCCCCCCCTTCCCTGTCCTCCCTTCCCTCTCCTACCCCTGAACGGGGGTCCGGCAGGGATGTATCTACATCACACATAATAATAATAATAATAATAATAATAATAATAATAATAATAATAATAATAATAATAACTAGAAAGATGCTCGCTACGCTCGCGCTCGCTTCGCTCGCAGTGCAGGATAATACTAATCCAATACCTATACCTAATACCCAATCATTGAATTCATGCTGAACAACATTTCAATGATCGCCACCTAGCCAAGCTCTGCGCCACGTAATAATTAGGCCTATGTACGTTAAAATCACGCAACTGTGACCATTTGTGACGCTGTACACGTATTTTTTGTGTACGTTAAAATGTATGTACGTTAAAATTGCGCAACTTTCTCAAGCTACGAACAATTGTTACCAATAGCAACGTCGTCGCACGCCCAGCCCTCTGACGCTGCAATGACTCGACTAAACCGGTTCTACGAACAATTGTTACCAATAGCAACGTCGTCTTCGAACATCGTCCACCAACGCATCGCGACGTAAGGACTAAACGGTCTAAACCGTCTACCAACAGTCAACCAATCAGAACGCTTGAAGGTAACAGAGAGACATACAGATAACGATCTTAATATTATAGATAATAATAATAATAATAATAATAATTATTATTATTATTATTATTATTATTATTATTATTATACAAAAAACTAGCCGTATAAGACTCGACACTAGACATTGACCCTCCCCTCTGCAAATTAATGGAAAAAAGCCTGGATGCTCGTAGTGAGTTTCAGTGCGTTTTGGAAATTACATCGCACACTTTGGTACACCAGGATAGGTCTCATACCAGTAACTTCTAATTCTTAATTTCTGGAAAATTCCAGCAGCCACAAAGCACTATTAAAATTAATGTAAGTTGAGTGAACTATGGAGAAATATCGCAGTAATTGCGCTGGCAAACTATTCAGAATTACCTGCAAATTATCTATTGACAATATGACCAAATCGAGATGCAAATAAAAGAAATGTCACTTTTAGTATTTAGTTTAAAAATTAGATTTGTCTAACAACCTCACCTACATCATTTTTTATAGAGGCATTAAAACTGCAACAGCTGCAAATGGGTAACTAGACTTAAGGCAGCTGAGTAAAGCAAGCGAATTACTAGCAGTATCTAATTGCACCGTTTCACAGTTTTGAATGGATTGTAATTTGTTGATGGAGGTCTTTGGAAGGCTGTAGTGGAGGAGTTGCAGTAGTCTAATTTGGAATGTAAACTTCATGTGAGTCTATTGGTTTGTTATAAATGATTTATATTTCACAGGAAGTTTGCACTCTTCATCATTAGAATAACTGTACGTAAAAGTGACAATAATAATAAAATTTTATGAATGCCTGATAATAATGAACTTGAACTTGAATTGAGTACCGGTAATCTTATATGAAGTTACAAAATTGCACTGCAGTAAAGCCAGTAATTGCACAGGCATTTAGGGGCCTATCGAATTAATATACTACTCTAATGTGATATCAAAATTCAAAGAGAGAATTTCCTCCCCCTGGGTTTTCAGGAAGCATTTGCTTCCTTTCCCCCTTTGTGTGGGCGCCCCTGGACTGAACAGTTGGTTTATACGAAAATCTGTTCGGTTATATAATTATACGAACACGTTTTATATATGAATTTTTGTCAAAACTTTCAACGCGTCAAAACGAAATGCACCTAATTAAGTAATCATTCTTCACCGTAGAAAGCAGACTGATATCAGGTATATAGGTATAATACACTCAAGAACAGGTTGATGTAGTTAGTGTAGGACCGGAGAAAGCATGCATGGACAGAGAAATGAGGACATGTGGTGACGGGTGAGGGTTTTGTTATCAGATTACGTGCGTTGAGGGGTATTAGTCCGCGTGAAACCACTAAAATTTCTTTCTTATATTGGTGACTATTGATTCGTGTATTGTTTCTATACCGTTACTGTCCTCTCGTCCACCCTCCTCTCGAAAAGTTTGCGACGTATGACCTCTTGGGTTGCAATGGAGTGATAATGCAAAGAATGGTTCAGCTGACACATTCACTTTCCCGGTTCATTATTTTATGTATCTGCTGAATCTCCCCTCTCCGTCTCCTCCTTTTCAAAAGTTGACAATACTAAAGTATTATTCACGGCCCAGATTGTGGCATCCATTGACCATCATCATTGTTGCTCGTCTTCGAACTTTTTTAAAAGCTCTAAGACTTCTTTCAACATTGAATTCTATGCCTGCATACAATATTCGCTCATATATATATATATATATATATATATATATATATATATATATATATATATATATATATAATCAACGACGATCCAAGTATTAATCCTTGAGGCACTCCACTAGTAACTTTAGTATGCCTAATTTTGCCCACTACAAAATGCACACCCATTATGCAATTTTTTTCTTCCACCCATCAACAAGATTTTTATCCAAGAGAGAAACACATTTCGCCACCGAGTCAGATTTCACGCGGCTGGCTGGCAGCGTTCCGACGGCATACCCCCCCACCCCACCGTCGTTTAATTCAAAAGACCTCTCACTAAACAGCTCAAGGCAAATGTTTAGGCATAACAGCATTTCGATCACACGCGACTATGCGTTGCATGACAATGCATGCGTCAACGCGTCCATTGCCAGCGGATGAATAATTAATTGATTGGCTTGATTGGCTTACACTGTCTGAACTATTTGGAGGAACAACACGAGAACAGCAATTTCATTTCCTAATGATGTGAGTCTGATCAGCAATGATCTTGGGAGAATGTTATTATTAATGGCAACCCCCCCAACTTTTGGGCGTCAGAATACACCGACAGGGCTTAGACCTCAGGCATAGAGACTACTAAATGAAACCAATCACTTAGTAGTAGTCCATGCCTCAGGACAATACCTCGGATGATGATGATGATGATGATGATTATTGTGATTATGGTGATGGTGGTAATGATGATGATGACGGCGGCGACAACGACGACGACGACGACGATGATGATGCACGTTATATGCTGCATAGGCGATCCTGCGATCACTGGGACAGGAGTCTTAATGTTGCTGCGGAGCCGATTAAAGTAAAATTACTGCGATATTTCACAAACTGAGCAGCAGTGGTGTAGCCACGGCCGGGGTTGTTTGGGGTTGTTCAAACAACTCCATTTCAAAAGATATGACCAACACAATTTATGTAAATCCGTTGACTTTTGGTTGAAGGAAGGGTAATAGGGGGGTGGGGTGGGGTGGAGGGTCGGCCACGGCCCCGCTGGTGCTCAGTTGCATAGTGCCTCCACTGCCCTCCAGTTAACAACCCCACTTTGCATAAGCTGGCTACGCCACTTCTGAGCAGAGTAGAATTAATCAAGAGGCCTTACCTAAAAGCAGTCATAATTAAGAAGTCCAGCGGCTAGTTATGCTGCTTATGCACTGTACCAGATAGACAGTCCCTACATTGGCGTCTTATCAAATACCGAATTAATTATACAATCTGTCTTTTAGCATTTAAAACCATGCTATATATTATATAATGAACCCAATTACCTTAAGACGCGACTTATGCCTCGACCTACTTACTACTCACTCCACTAGGTATTCGGCTGGACTTTCATTTGCTGTTCCTCATTCTCGTACAGTCATTGGCACTAGCTGTAGCTCAGTGTGTGACCTTACTAGGCTCTGGAATTCATTACCAATATCACTTCCTATAACTAACACTTTGGTCTACATTAGTATGCGCACCAGTAGTTTGCGCACCTGGGAGTTTGCGCACTAGGAATTTGCGCACCAGGGGCGTACCAGGGTTAGGATTAGAGTTAGGGTTAAAGTTAACCCTCAACCTAACTCTAACCCTCACCCTAAACCTAACCCTAAACCTAACCCTAACCCTTACCCTAACCCTGGTGCGCAAATCCCTAGTGCGCAAACTCCCAGGTGCGCAAACTACTGGTGCGCATACTATGCTACACCAACACTTTATCATCTTTCAGGTCTGGTCTTAAAAATACCTGTTTGACTTGGCTTATCTCCGTTAGATTGCTCCCCCGCCGTTTCTGACTGATCTTTTCGGCTTGACCTGGCTCAATTTTCTATTCGGATTTGGTGCGCCATCGGCTGATGCCATAAGCATTATGATAGTGGCGCCATAGAAGTTTCTTGATCGATTGAAGTCCACATACAAAGAATTTGCTTATTATGCTGACTTTAATAACTGCATAACAATTTTCTCACGTATCGCGTCATCTAATCTAAATCATGCCATACCTTTGAAAAAAATAATACAATTATAATAACGATTATAATCATGTTATGTTTTATTGGTTGTGATTTCGTTATTACTACTATTATTAATATTGACCTACATTCGCTAAGACCAAGCACAACATATGACGACCGGAACAGCTAAACGATGCGGAAAACGTTAATCAGGTTAATAGGACCTGAGCTCTTTTAGCCTATTCCGGGAATTCTTTTCATTGTGCATTTTATCAGCTGAAGTTGTTGTGGTTCTGAATGGCAGTTGGAGATAAGAAGGATTAGCGGTCAGCGGTTTTTATCCGATAAGAACCCAATGAGAACGCCGTTGTTAGCAGCGTATGGAGAAACGGGCATCAGATACTGTAAATACGGCGGCCATTAAACAATTACCCTGCTGTAGACCGGCCATAAATAACGCCTTCCAATCCGTTCAGACGCTTTGCATTTAAAGAGAACTGCTCTAAAACAAATACACTAACCCAGACCGAAAGGCACGCATGCATGCATATATATATATATATATATATATATATATATATATATATATATATATATATATATATATATACTGCTAGATATGGCGTTGTTTAATTTGGCGAACACTTGGATTCGTCTTATGCTTCGGTCGGCCGACAATTCTTTTGAAGTTAATTTATTAAATGTATTTCCTTCAACCGCTGTTAAGCAAACACATACGCAGAAGCACATGGCACATGCACAGCCACACATACGCATACGCATAAACAGACGTAGCACAACACGTGTAGGGCCTATAGGCCTACGTTTCGCTGCTGCTGCTGCTTGTCAAGCAACGCAGCAGGACCGCGATCTCATTCCAGATTTCAATTCAACGCAGACCAACCGGACAGTCTGATCTCATTCAGTACAGATTTCTATCTTCGGAGCTCTTCAGAGACCAGAGCCGCCACAGTTCTGCACCCACCCACCCACCCGCACGTCGACTGATCTCACCAGAACTTTAGAACCCGTTTCCGACCAGTGGTCGAGCTTTCCAAAAATCGACGCTTCTTCTCGCTATTTCATCTCCTCGTATTGGGCTTATCTTTTAACACAACTCCGTTAGCGGATTTCAGTCTGTCCAAAATTCTGACACATTTCACCAATACTGAAATTGCAGCTACAGCGGTTGTACAGAACCAAAGCTAGATCCCTATTTAGCGCAGACGCATTCTACTATCAACGCCACAATTCCCTCCTCCTCCTCCTCCTCCTCCTCCCGCACCAATTCTCTTTAAAGCCAACGCAAACATTACGTCTAAACTACGAAGCTCCGAGAATCTACCGGTAATAGCCTCCGCCCGACTGACCAATACATTTCGACTGTAGCCAAACTAGCCATTTAGCTATTTTAACGATAGATTAAGCACTTAAGAATAAGCAACTAATATGCATGCATCTATGTATGTATGTATGTATGTATGTATGTATGTATGTATGTATGTATGTATGTATGTATGTATGTATATATATATATATATATATATATACACGTTTGAATCACACGCTCATTCACTCGTGCGCGCGCGCACACACACACACATACGCTCGTTCACTCAAAAAGGCTGTATCGTAAAGATAAAAGTGTACATTGTAACTGGGGCGAGTCTGTGCAAAGGAAAGCATACGGCGTTAAATATGAGGGGACGGTCCAAGAAGACGCTATAACAAATGGCGAGCTCTTTAGATTAGAAACTCTCTCTTCATTCGTTATTCGTTCGGTGCATTCCAAGGCTAAATGAGTCGACTCGAAAGGACGTCCATAAATAACAAATAATTGAACATAGGAAATTCAACACCAGACAGACACGTCATCCCGTCGAAGCGCAAATGGAACGGGGTCTTATGAGACACAAATAGGCAAATAAGAGACAGATAGACCAACGGTTACGAGGCCCACAGCGAGTCTCTCCCGCTGAAACTTTGCATGCACACGATCCATTAAGACACTGCTTCTCAAACATTTCACCTTCGCGGACCGGCATAAAATTTTCCTTTTGCACCAGGAACTGGTGCCATTTAAAAAAATTCTTTTAATATGGATTTTTAAAAGTTTATATCACCTCAGAATACATCTTAATATAAATATAAGTTTTAATAGTTGTTGTGTGTGTTGTCTGTGTTATAGAATCTTGTTTTTAAACAGTTTTTAAAAACCATCGCAGGAGAAAGTATTTAACTTTTTTCTCACTTTTCTCAACTCACGTTGCGGACCGGCACCGGTCCGCGGACCACAGTTTGAGAAGCACTGCATGATTAAGACACAACACACACCACGCTTCTCTGCTAAGTGCTTCCTGCCTTCTTAGAAACTGTCGTAAAATTTTAATGACAAATAAAACATATCGGACTGAAAGCATCGACGCAGTTTGAAGTTTACCAGGGCAGGGAGAGTACAATATTTCAAAATAATAGGAACACAAATTCGGCGGATTGGCCGCTCGATAAGGGATTTCCAATTTAGCGGACTGCAGCTGCGTTATACGATCCTGACAAATAGGCAGCGTCGAGGAGCGTTGGGCCTACAGTGTGTGAAAATATTCAGACTTTTATCAGATTAGGCAAACTTTATGAACACTGCCGAAGTTTGCACAGCGATCTCGTTATCTCGCGTTACACTTTCAGACTTCGGACTTCACTGCCAAATGATTAGTCATAGCTCCGTCTGTCTCTGTCTGTCTGTCTGTCTGTCTGTGTCTGTCTCTGCCTCTGTCTCTCTCTCTGTGTGTCTCTGTGTCTCTGTCTGTCTGTCTGTCTCTGTCTCTGTCTCTGTCTCTCTCTCTCTCTCTCTCTCTCTCTCTCTCTCTCTCTCTCTCTCTCTCTCTCTCTCAAACTATTCCTCCCTCCCTCTACCTCTCTTATATGACAATGCTTGTGACATTGTTGTGTTAGCCTAGGGCCCTAGACTCACTGCCACGCCTCTTCACCGTTTAACCATAAAAAGTTAAGGCGTAAACAGTTGACAATATAGTTGAATATACGCCTCAAAACTGGAGAATCTTTCACACTAATCTTCATATATTTCTGCCACTTGTATACTGTATAGTAGAATCGCTTCCTGTAGAAGTAATTTTTTCGCAAACGACGCACTTCCTTCAATCATTCAATGCCACCTTCGAATCCTCAGTCCAGAGATACTCTGTCAATATATCTCGGTTGCTTGCTGGATCACTGGGAGTCTGATTATTATTACGACCACCCACGACCAAAATCATTCCTTCGGGTCTGACCCAAATAATGGCGCGGCTTGAGTTCTAACATTTTAGTGCATAACCTATACCCTGTTCAAATGTAAAATATCGACTAGCCAATCGAGATTTATGGGTAGAAAATAAATGAAATTTGGGACAGAGATAGACAATTCTCGACTTTCCGAGGATTGTGGTTCAACCCCCTCCCCACTGATAGAGGACGAACCGCAGTGGGGCCGGAATATTTCGTTTGTG
>CM030836.1:6186191-6368691 GCA_018105865.1 Metaphire vulgaris | reverse complement strand
TAAGACAAAAAAGGTCCTCGCCGCTTTATCTTGGTTGGTTTTTATATTTTTATTTATTAATTTTCTTCCCCAAAAGTATAGGCCTAATAAGCAAAAGAAGGTCGTCATTACTTTTTAAAAAATGCCCAGGATCCCCAAGCTTCTTAAAACGGCACTGGTTGTTACCACTCTGCTAACTTCCCGCGTCGCGGGAGGTATGGGAGCCTAGGCACACACAGAGACCACCAGTGGAGTGATTTTTCGCCCTCTTGACGAGCGACCGTTCAGTTAGGCATATTCATATGTCGTTGAGGAAATCGTCCGGCGCTAATCAAATTCATAACGACAAAAGGAGTAACCGAGTGTATCTGAACAATGCAATAGATCCAATAATTATTTCTTTCACAGTATGCTGGCACTTGAATTTCAATAATACGACCGCATTCGGACATGTCGGCCTGTTTGCTTGTCTTGCATGTTATGAAATAAAACATGGATGTTTCGGAAATGCGTTCGTAAAGCAGCAGGACAACGCTTTACAATTCAAATATTGGTCAAATGATAAGACATCCGCCGAACTCAACTATTTGAATCTGAGCTTTAAAGGGGCAAACATAATGATTATTCTCGATACTTTCAACATAATCATTAATACAGGTAGCCCCCTACTTGCCCGATTCCTGCAAGTTGCAACTGGTAGGCCTACTTGGGTCGGTCAGGTCCATTAATCGCACAAAAATGAGCAATATAGATTTTTACAGTTTATGCGTTTTAATGAAACGGAACGTCATCTCAATGCAGGGATATATCTATCATATCTATCATATATTATATTGGGTCGGGTTCAATTCCGAGGGCGAAAGATTTCATCTCGTAGGCATGCAACCAATGTTCCCTCTAATAATAAGCACAGAGGTCGCAAGGCAAGCGCACAAAGGACAAAATGGAGCGCACAAATTTTTAAATTTTTTCCCCACTGTATTTCATGCCATTCACGTACTTACTGATAAAGATTTACGCTTTGTTGTGAAATTGTAACGGTCCCATACAATAATTACCAGTGTTGTATGAAGTACTGAGTTTGAGTACTCAAGTAAAAGTACAAGTATTATGTCATTTTTTTACTTAAGTAAAAGTAAAAAGTACCTATAAAAATAGTTACTCAAGTAAAAGTAAAAAAGTACTCCTCAAAAAGTTACTTTTTAAGTAAAAAGTAAAAAGTACCGTGACAGACGGAATCATCAACAACTCCACATTATCATGCTAAATCACATTTTTATTACTACTTTTAAGCAACATGCAGAAGCCTCAGCAGTCAACACGTACACATTTACACCATTAACTGCATTAGCACAAATGCTGGTTTCGCAAAGCCGTAGCTAGGGGGCAGGGTCAAGCTGTCCCGGGCGCCGTCCTCGAAGGCGCAATTTGCACACTAAGTCCTTAATTTTTCATACCACTTTCCTCCGGCGTGAAAATAATGTTAATAAGTAAAAAAGGTCATCGCCGGTTTTCAGACTGTCACAGGTTAAAAATTTGTATGTTGTACGTTGCCGTGAAAACTCAGGTATTAAAGTAAAAATTTTAACAATTCAAGAGCAACATTCAAAGCAAAAAAAGGCCATAACCGGAATTTAGGGGCGCAGAATTTATATACCTTGCCCCAGGGCGCCGACTGCTCTAACTGCGGCTCTGTGATTGCATGTAGGTCTAAGAAAGATCAAGTTTTCAAACAATCTGTCAGTCATGCGTGTACGTTTGTTGGTCATTGTCAAAACTGTACGACTAAACACGGGAAGTTGTGAAGAATTAAACAGATACTCCAGTAAATGTATCGAAATTTGGCGATGAGAAATTTTACTTGTAACGAAACGTAAAAGACATAATGTAACGAAGTAAAAGTACTAATATTTGAATAAAAACTTACTTCGTTACAAGTAAAAAGTACTGGGTAAGTTGTGTACTTCGTTACAGTACGAAGTACTCAGAATTGTACTTAAGTAATGTAACGCGTTACTTTTACTTCGTTACCGCGCAACACTGATAATTACTAATTTCCGGTCTAGACTATGGGCAAAAGATCTTTATTTAAAGATTTGTGCAAAGCACGTGGTTCCAAATATCGATGAAATTAAAAGAACAGAAAGCCAAAGATAGAAATGTCTTACAATAGACATATGAAATCATTGACGTATTGCAGGGCTCCCAAACATTTTGGAACTGCGTCCAACTTCAGCGGTTTTGCAACATGCCCACGAACTTGGCACGAAGCCACGACCCTAATAATAATATGTAATATCAAAAATGCGTTACGCCATATGGCGAACGTTGGTTAAAATGAATCTTCTCAGTTTTTAATTAATGGCAAAACAAATGTTCTAATTCAATTTTAGCGAAAATACGACAAATATATTAGGCAGAACTATTCATATGTTTGCCAATTAAGACAAAATGAGAGAAATAAATATTCAAATTTCTTGAAAACATTCTTATTTAAACGTTCGCCATGAACATACCTTTATTACGCGTCTTAAAAATCCTATGAGTATGGCAAAATCGCTTAACCGCAGGTTAAAACGAGCCAGAATCAAAAGATTCCCTATTGTTAGTGAAGTTTCAAAGCAAAATGATAGGATGCGCTTTCCTGGCGATATTGCAAAATAAGATTAATTTTTACAAGTGCTATAGGCCAGGCTGTCAGGGTTTTGCGGCTATCCGTATCTATTAATTACGTCAACAATTTAGGGGGAGGGGCTTGAAAAAGTTTGACAGTTGTTGACAGGAGGAGGGGGCAAGAGAAGTTGACGTCAACAATTTCACTTTTTACAAATAATCAAAAATAGGAAATTTGAAATTTCATGGAATACTACTTATTACAATCGAAAAAAGCATGGCAAAAAAGGTCATCACCGCCACATTTTGATACTCGATGAGCAAAACAGGGAAAATGGTCATCACCGCAACAAATAATAACCTTGTTATTTGGACCTGTCATTGATCTTGGGGGGGGGGAGGGTCAACAGTTTTAGATGTAATTATAGGGGTGGTAACTGAAAGTTGAACTTGACAGTTGTTGACAAGGGGGTGGGGTCAAAAATTACCAAAAAATTGTTGACATAATTAATGGACAGCCCCTTTCCAAACTTTTTGGAACTGTGCGATTCACTTCAGTGGCTTTGAAACATGTCGCGACCCTGCAAACTTATTGTCAACTAAATTAGGTAAAGCGCTAAATTTAATTAATGTTGTCCCATCAACTTCAGGTTCATGAAGGAAGCAAGAGGAATATTTAGTTGCTATTGCAGCGCCAGCTGGCGTGCAGCGGTGTGTCCGTAACTACGCAAAATATGATTGCTATTTATAATTCGATGGTTAACACTAAAGTCTAAAACAAGTTTTACTGTCATTATTAAATGTGAATTTTGTCGTCACTGCGATATTTACGCGCATTATAATTCCATGTGTTTTTGTGGGTTTAAAGAGTCGTATATTTTTATTTTCTAGCATCGATGCTATATTTAAACAGTGATAGAGAGCATTTTTATCACATTAATACCGTTACTAGTCGTTGCAGATAAATGGTGAATTGCTAATTCAAGAACTTTTATAGCGCTATTATAGCGCAAGTTCGTAATGTGTCAGGCTGGTATGTAGTGACTTTTCATTAATATATCTGTGAATTCAGTTGTTTGTATTTTTGCACTTGATAAAATTTATTTTGAGCCAAGTCTTCTTATTCACTTTATATAGCGCGGTAGTCGGCCAGTAATGGAAGATCCTGCATTCCTTCCTCAGCCTCCAGATGATCCACGTCAACCAGAGAAGGATTTGTGTCGACTGTGGATTGGCAATTTAGACCCAAAATTGACCGAGTATTACCTTCTCAAAATGATTCAACAGACTGGAGTGTTACTGAGACATTTTGACTTTCTGTATCATAAAACCGGACCAGAGAAAGGAAAACCTCGAGGATATTGCTTCATAACTGTGTCAAATCCTGACGAAGCTGTCAAGGTGATGAACATTTTGGATGGAAAGCTGGCTCTGTCACGAAAACTTGTTGTGCGTCTAGCAAGTGCAGAGAACAGAGCACCAGTAGAGGAATCATACAGAAGCCTTTCAATTGGCAGAGATATGACTTCTGATTTATTTCAGCAGCCGAGCAGCAATGAGTCCAAAATAAAGGCCATAGAGGCAAAACTTCGTCTGATGGAAGAAAACACAGATGTTACAGCTTTTCAAGTCACACCTCACTCTGCCTCACCTCTCATTGCCTCTCCAATTGTCAAAACAAACACAGAACGTTCAGAATCCAGGAGTGATAGTAAATTTTACAGAAATTATCGATCGAGGGATTGTAGATTTAAACGATCCCAAGCTCCTTACAACAGACGCCCAAGACGCTGAGTTTGCATAATGGAATCACGGTGAATGATTTATGAAGCGGAGCTTGTAAGGTGATGGCGTTTCTTGGTATTGTTTCTTTTAATTCAGTTTAACTATGATCTGAGATGGTTGAAGCAATGAGGTTTTGGATTAAGTTATGAACATAGAAACATTTGGAAAATGCAGTTTCTTTGCATTAATTTCATCAGTGTTTGGTCACATCCACATATGACTTTGATAGACTATTAATAAAATCTGTTTATTGCATTTGAAATAATTGTGTTAGCATGAAAATGTGATATAGTCATGTTTCACATTTTTGTAATATGATACAGTCATTTATGATTGCAGATTATGCAACCAACACATTAACTTACTGTTTTCAGATAAAAAGACTAGTAGTTGCTAATTGAATTGAATGTCAAATTGAATGGCATATACGGCATTATAGCTTATTTATTATGAAACTATCTTGATGACATTTTAAACCTGAAAAATTTTCGTCGTTGTAACTATGATCTTGGGATCTGATTTAGACACTTAAGTTTTGGTAGGCAAGCTTAGTACTTTTATCTGATTACCGGTACGTCAAGTCGGGCTTCTAGAAATGCACAATTACTGTTATAGCAGTATATAGTTGATATTTTAGATTTTAGAAATAATTAGATGTTTCTTTTATTGAACCACATTACCATACATACAGTATAGTTGTTTGTAGTGAAACATGTAAATGATGTTTGATTTACTCTATGTGAAATAATATACATGGTAGTTTATCCAAAAGTGATGTACAGTGTAGTTTACATCACTTGACTTGGACCTGATTAGTGATAAAAATCAAAATATCTTGTATTCTTGTTTGCCAATAACAAGCAGTATTTTGGCCCGAGAGTATACATGTATAGTATATGTAGTGAATGCATTCTGAAAGCTTTTAGTTTTGACCTTGTCATTTTATTTCATATTTATCAATTTTAATTAGCCAGACAAGTATGGATTGCTGATTGATTTGGGCTCATCCATATAGTACAGTACATATGCAAAAAAGGCAGATTTTCTACCCCATCCTTGTTGCTAGTGATGTAGCTTTTAATATAAATATCTTGGGAAAATTTTCAGAAGGGACTCGGAAAATGTGAGAAATTTTTCCGCCAGTATGAAAAATAGATATAACTGTCTTGTGCCAGAAAAATTTTTATATAATACAAAATTGTAGTTTGTTTAAATAAATTTATGCTATATTAAAACTCTCATAACGTTGTTGAAGACCGTAGGGCCTTTCTGTTACTACAACTGTTAATTTTTACTGTAAGACGACTCACATATAGTTTTATTGAAAAATTCAAGAACATTGAAACATAAGTGAATGATTTGTCATACTGTCATATGATAAGCATGCTATGATGCTATAATACTGATATTACATTGCACATTACATAGATCAAGCTGTACTGTTCTGCTGGTGTTCTGTTATTAGCTTAATAGCTTCATATAACAAATAACTGTCAACTATTTTTTAAAAATTTCAAAATAAACATGCAGCTAGCAACTAAAACTTGAGATAATACGTTTACTGTTCAGTGTTTCTCAATCTTAACAATAGCAAGTTGTAGCACCGGCAAGGCGTCACCCGTGTTCATGTGACAGTTCGTTAACAGTTATACAGTAAAATAGTTGTGTACTACACTATAATTATCAGTCCTCCAGAATAATTTCTGCTATTCAATTAAAGTTACATTGAATAAATTTTTTTAATTTTTAGATTTTTAGGAAATTTTCTGGAAAAAAAAACGTCGGAAATTTAACGCAATTTTCCGGAAAACAAAAAATTTTAAAATTTCCACATCAAGGCTTGTTGCACACACCATACATATGAAAAATCTCCTAAATCAAACCCCCTCCCCTCGGCGTGTATCCACTATATGGATGGACCCTTTGAGTTCATTATGGCTAAAATACCCAATGCTGCAGCTCTGTTTAACTCATTGTTGCAGATAAGAAATTCAAGTGTGTTTTTCTGAAAAATTTATGGTACTTTGAAAACTTCTATTTTGGATTTGTTCATAGCCAAATTACCTGTCATCACCACTATAGTGACAATGAGAAAAATACAGATGGCCAATTTACATAGTGCTTTGGTAATATACCGGTCATCAGCCTACAGTGCAATGCAGACTATATTAATGTCCGCTCTGCCGGTGGACATACTGTAGCACACGGCCCAAATTATAGTTACAGTATATTGTATTTTATTGGGAAACAGCATGAGACAGGTTATAGAGAAAGCCAGTAGAAGGAGATGAATGTATTAAGCCTTAATTAAGGCAATCCTCATGTACAGTAACCAGTGTTGTAAAGTATTTAAATACTTTCAGTATTTAAATACTATTTAAATACTTTGTCCAGTATTTAAGAAAGTATTGAAATACCCATCCAAAATTAAGTATTTAAATAGTATTTAAATACCATACAGTATTTGGATGTATTTAAGAAATTTGAATACTTTGGATTTATTGCAATTTTCACATAATTATAACGTTTCTTATAGACTGTTCATTTTTACATTTTCTTTACTGATGGTTTTAGACAGTTGAACAGTTAAGTAGGTCTACATTGACATTATTAGAAATAATTGTAACTAACATTTCTTTACACAAAATAACGGTTGTGGCGAATCGTGTCAAATACATTATCAAGTATTTAAAAAAGTATTTAAATCTTATTTGCCAGTATTTAAATACTTACCCTGGTATTTGTGTATTTAAATACTATTTAAATACTACCTGAGAACCAAGTATTTATGAAAGTATTTAAATACTTTTAGTGCAGTATTTATTACAACACTGACAGTAACTTTGCAAGTTGTAGACACATGGGCAAGGTCTGACCTCTACATACATGTACTCGTTGCCAGTGGTGGTTCCAAGAAGTTTTGGTGGGGTGGGGGTAGTGCAATGAATTTGTAGGAAGTTGGTGGGGGATGAAATGAAATCCCGAAAAAGGTTGACAAGCAAAAACGGTCATTAACAGTGTTTTGCCCAACAAATGTACATAAAATTTCCTCAAAAAGGCTGACAAGCAAAAAAAGTTTATCAGCTCTGTTAAGTATACAAATACACAGCGCTAAACGTTGATGCCAAGCAAAAAAGCTTGGTGGAGATGCATCCCCAGTCGTCCTCAAAGTGGAACCGCCACTGCTCGTTGCCTTCTTAAACTATTTTCATCAGGAAACTCTGACAACATCTTATCAAAACAATATATGGTAACAATGGAAGCAAGTTTACAACTCCACTGTCAATCTGTGCGATCATTACAAATTGATATGTCATTTATATAGTGATACAAATACGCACTCGATTTTTGTGCATACTTTAATACAGCGGTTCTCAACCTGTGGGTCGCGACCCCGACGGGGTCGAATGACGATTTGCCAGAGGTCGCCTGAAACCTTCGGAAATATGGGGTTGTCTCTTTTTTGATGTGCAAAACTTGTAACTGTGCAAAATTTTCCCATTGGTAGTGACTAGTTTTTTTTATTATAATTGCCATTCAAGGATAGGGATTGCAGACAATTAAATCAGAATGATTTCAAACATTCTAATTGTTATAGCATTATTATTTTAACAGTTTACATTATAAACGAAAGTGATTTTACAGTTGGGGTCGCCACATCATGGGGAATTGAAGTGAAGGGGTCGCGGCACTAAAAAGGTTGAGAACCGCTGCTTTAATACAAAATATACTAGTCTACAAATACTGATAATGCGCTATATAACGTAAACAGTGAATGTCGATCATTTACGTCATCATTGTTTCAGAATTGCAAACATCTTCGAGTTTTTATTAAAAACAGAGAAAAATCAGACAATTAAATGAATAATAATTATTTTTCAGAGAGTCTTAATAGTCGACGACCATAAAATAGATTCTAAATAACTGAATCACTCGGCGGGATTTGAGTCTGCGTCTCTGCGATGGGATCGGCATTGGTAAAAGGAAGAGAACACAATAACTATTTAGGTAGGCCTACAGAAATGTTAAGATTCCGTCATTTTCGCATAATTATATTTGTGTAATATAAGTACGATTTATATAATAAAATATAATTATGTTCCTCTTAGGCTTTGTTGCAATTTGACAGAATTGAGCAGAGAGAAGGATGTAAAAAGACTTTACAAGACATTGGTACGCCCACATTTTGAGTATTGTGTTCAGGGCTCTTCCGATTTAGACAAGGAAAGGGAATCTTCCCCCCAAATGCCCAACTGCATCCCGAATGGCTGCTCCATCCCCCCACCACTACATCCTGTTTGCTGCATTTCCCAACAACTTCACCCCCAAGCTCGACACATTCCCCATCCCCACTGCTCCAGGTCACAAATCGCACCCTGATTGTGTTCAAGCATGGTGTCCATTCCTGAAGGAAGACATAGAGACCTTAGAAAGAGTACAAACAGAGCAACAAAGATGATCAAAGGATTGCCGAATAAACTAACCTATTAGGAAAGGGAAAAACACTGTGGACTGACAACCCTGAAAAAAGGAAAGAGAAATCGGGATTTATTAAAACATAATCAAAATACTAAGAAATTGGAAAAATAAAGAGAATAATTTTTTTACAAAAAAGCAGTCGACCCAACCAGAGGACACAGCATGGAACTGTTCAAGAAACGGGTTGGGAGACATAAACAGCATTTTTTTAGTGCAAGAGTGGTGGACAGATGGAATGAACTGGATGAGAGGATAGTAACTGTGAACGAGTTCAAAACAAACCTCAGTAGTTTAGGATATTAGATTGGACGGGAACAACAGTGGTTCTCAAACAGGGCAGTCCCTACTGAACCACTTTAAACCTTGTTATATTATATTATATTAATTAGCCTAGTTATCGTAAGGTAGTTCATGGACAACTAAATGATCATTTTCATTTAGTAGTCTATGGGTAGTTTATTATAAGTTTTGTTTCATATAGGTTTTAATTTTTGATATACAGTAGGTGTCATCTTTAATCATTTCCTTCCCTCTGTGTACCATCAGTGCTGAAAGTCAGCCGGTGCGCGGCGGAGCTAAGCTCCGGTACCTTTTTGGACCATGAAATTTTATTTTCCATAATTCTTCAATATTTGTTCCAATATTGTAAAAGCACTGTGTACTTGTTGCAAAACTATTAAACTAAGATTTAAAAAGCCCTATAGAAATTTAGATATTATTCAGATTTAACGAGGGTGCGCGTACAAAAGGTACCACTGCTATACTTAACACACCTCAGCGCCAAGAGAGCCCCTGCACCTTTTTTCACAGACTTTCAGCACTGTGTACCATTATTCAAATTTGTAGGTTTTAACAAAATCTTTTATTAGTGATTTATGACGGTTTCAGCCAGGTTTAGGGCTTTAGGTGTATGCCATAAATGTTTAGTGAAACTTTAAAATGGGTTTAGTTGATTTCATACAGCAATCATGAGCAATGGTTAGATCTCTGCCCAACTCAACTTCTAGAGAATTGGTGTGGCGCTAATGGATCAAAGAGGTGCTTAGCTGATGCTACACATGCCTGTCCGAAAATTAGTTTTGATGGTGTAAAAGACTAAAAGTGCATTTTAGGCACGTAAATAATTTCTTAATGTTAAACGTAAATGAAACCGAGGCTGTTATATCAGAATATGATTCAATTTTTAAAAATAATTAAGGATACTAATGATGAAGTTTTTATGCTTGCACAAATTTTGGCACAATATTCAATTTGCCGAGGTTTGGATGTGTAACCCTCCTGCCGGTAGTGTGTTGTATTTGTTGATATTCCACTTGTCAGTATGTAAAATGCTATGGAGATGCCAATGCACTGGTGTCTCTCATTCAAAGTCACTGAATATCTGATGTTTACTAAATGTAATTACTAATTAGTTGTTTATTTCCCATTCCTCATCAATGAATTGTTTTGTTGATTGCAATATGATATTTATGTATGTTAAATTATTAGAGACAGAGTAATTTAGATCCTAATCATGATCTGATTATGATTATTGAAATGCTATAGTCTCATCAAAGATGTTGCAAACGTTTTTACGTTTTTTTTAATATTCATCAACAAAAAACGCGTTTTTTTACGTTTTTATTTTTTTATTTTTAATTTTTTTTGCGTTTTTCAATGGCTTTTTGCAATATGGCATTTCCATTATTTCTAGATCATAGGTCAGACAAGCGGTGTATCAAAATTTTCAAATATTAATCAAGGCGCTACACAATTTAAATTTTGCGAAGTTTAGCACCAAAACGCCGCAATCTTGAAAAGTCGAAAAACGAACCACATTGAGTTGAATTCTCTTGTTTTTGTTGTAAAGTGTACAAAATTTATATGAAAAGGTGCGGTGTATTTAAAAATATTATCGGCAATTGCTTAGAATTCCTTAGAATGTGAGTTTAACCAGCTTTGAAGGTTTTATGTTTTTACCAGCATTTACGTTTAAACCTAAGATGATCACTTCGTGTCTTGACTGTCTATGGTTTTTAGAGGAGCTAATTAATTTGGTGCCAGGACAATGTTATTAATATTTATTCAAAAGCTATTAAATTGTCGAAAATAAATAAATAGGCTTACTATAGCGTTTTCTGCATTAGGCATACTAATGAGTGTTTCTCGTTGTCTTGCTTTCTTCGTGTATAAACTAATTACGTCACCACAGTAGAAAATTAACATATTAATTTTGTGTTGGCTAAAAAGTAAATGAACGTTTTTTCAACGTTTTTATTTTTTTAGAAAAAACGATTTTTTTATTTTAGATTTTACATTTGCAACATCTATGAGTCTCATATCAACAGTGTTTAGCTGAATATGTCACACAAAATTAATATTTATGATAACTTATTTAATATGTTGCATTGTAGTTGTAAAAATCTACTGATTTTATATAGCTATGAATTTACTGATAAAATTAGTAAGGTGACTTTAGTCTAAAATTGCATAATAAATCTTTTATGCCTTAGATCAGCAGATTTTGGAGCGGGAGAAACAGGCCATATGCTACAGAAGCATAATGACGGGAAACTACAGGATAGTTTCTGAAGTTTTTAGAGAGAACAATTGCAGTTTATCATCTTTCTTTTCTCTTGGTAAGTTAATTTCATATTGCTTTCATAATGGTTCTGTTACTGTCTATCAAACAGTATCAAGTTGTAACTTGTTTTCTTGAGAAGTTCAAATTTTGTGATTAAAAAACAATTCAGGGTGTCTTGTTTTGATAACTTTTGTGTTAGATTATGAAAACTGAACAATACTAAATAAAAATCCAGGGATTACAAGATTTGCTTTCACCAAATGTGGCACTGATGATGGTATCACCTCAGGTTTAGGCAACGAACTTTTGCTTTTAAGCAAAGGAAAGCCAGAAATATCCACTGAAAATTTATTGATTTTTACTTAAATGGAATCAAGTCCAGCTAATAACAGGTTTGTTGGACATGATGATAGCAAAACATGCTTACTTAATATATTGCAATATTTCATTTAATCATTATATAGCACCTTGATGTCACCCTTACCAGTTGACGGCACATAGCTCAACCTACAACCCCCAAATGATGACACTGAAAATGTGTTAAAAGGTTTTTCTTGCAGTAGGATAGAATATTTTTCTTGGTGAAGCTTTTAATTATAGTGTTTAATTTGTGCAAAGAAAATTAATTAGAACTTGCCAGACCTTCTAAGTCTGACTGCAATGGTTTACTCTAATCTACTGTAGGTCTGGAATTTAGAATACCAGTACTAGAGTTTTCTATTAGTTGAATAAAAGGGCATACAGAAGTAAAAATACACATTATATGTTCTCTTCAATTATAAGAGATGATAAGAGATGCTGTATTGAATTCTATTTTGTGTACAGTGACACTTCCAGGCTGCTGTTGTTGTCAGTGGCTGAAACTATTTGAGATGAGAACTGTACTTGTCAAAGAAGCCTTAGATTACTCAAAAGCACTGAGTTGTAATCCCTGCCAGGACGAACTTGCTTTTGATAAGAATCTGGATTCTGGCCAATGTAACTGTTTCCAACGCCTCGCTCCTGTTCGTATTCCTGAAAACACTTGTCTGATACGATTCACGCCTCTCCATTTAGCCTGTTACCATGGCTTTAGAGAAATAGTGAAGCATATTCTTCGCTGTACTAAAGCTCCTCTCAATCACTGTGACAAAACTCCACTTATGGTAAGTCTGCTAAACTCCACACAAACACAACAGTACACACATTGCTTTGCGTTTTTAACTGACAACAAGTACCGTATTATCATTGGTCCTGTCCAGATTTACACCACAGTCCACTGGTACTTCTATAGATTCCATTCCTATCAAAAGTCTTGACAGGTAACAATTTTTGGCATGGTTACAAAGTCCTGAATATAAACCGCTGAATGGACCTGACCATATATATATTCAGGTTATATGTTTATTTACTCCTAGTCTCCTAGCCTATTAACCTGAATATTCTTAATGTGCATTTAATGCAAATACGAGTTGTTTAATACTGGTACTTGTTTTCATTGCCATGGAGTACCCCCTCCTCCCCCGGTACTTAAATGCAGTGATTGTAACTTCATAAGAACTAAGAAATGATTTAAAATCATATGAACTTCTAAAGAAGTCAATTTTATTTCATATGATTACCTATCGCCAATTCTGATAACTGTATATTCTTATTTTGTTACCAGATGGCAGCATCAAGTTATGCAAAAGACTCATCACCAGATGTTGTTTCGCTTCTGCTTAGGCATGGAGCCAAGATAAATTTTCCAGATTTGCACTACAACACAGCACTTCATTATGCTGCACTCAGCCATCAGCCAAAGATAGTTAAACTGCTTTTATGTCATGGAGCACACAAAGACTTACACAACTGCTCTGGTCAAACGGCACTGTGGTTGTCTGTTGCTACTGGTGGCTATAGTTGTGCTGAATTGCTAATCTCTGCTGGTGCAAGTGTCAGTGATGAAAATCTCCAAATGGGTTCACCGTTAATGAGAGCAATCTTGAACATGGATTCACAGATGGTCAGATTATTGCTCAAGAGTCCAACATGTGATGTGAACGCTGTTGATCAATTCAACAGCCAGCCACTTCTGCATAGTGTTATACTTGCCCAGACTTTCGGTGAGATTGCAAATTACAGTACAATTAATCTATTGATTAGATGAAATTTGTATCATTTGATGTATGCAATAAGATACTTGATTTAAATTTTTAAAATATTTACCTGTCCTATGGGTGGCCAATTTGAAAATGAAGGATATCATCTACTTTAGGCAACCTATTGGAGCGATCCATCTTTGCCTGCTCCTTACCTCACTTTCTTTGTTAGTCTTAATCTGTGTTCACTGCATGTTTTCTGGATTGTTGCTATTTTTATTTAGCCTTACCTCAGTTATAATTTCATGAGCTATTGTATTTTATTTCCTGGTATAAAAGCTGTGTATCTTAGTCTTTTGCTTCATTATTCTGGTCTTTGTTCAAACCAAAGTTCAAAATCAAAGAACTTATATTGTAGGCCTACCATAGCAGTAATGCACTGGGCATCAGTCAGTAGTTACTTGGAAGTTGTAATCATTAGTTTTAAAATTATGTCGGTGGTGCATGAGCAAGTCAAATTTCAAAGGATCAGTTTGATGATGGCTATTGTGGTTAAGGGTAAAAGGCAGTTTAGAACAATAGGTTATAAATCTTGCTCTGAAGGTCACGCTACAGTCAGTAGATCATGCAGAAGATTGAAGTGATATCCAGAGTCTGGGTCCCACAACTGAAAAGGTGTGAGTACCAAGAGCAGTCCTCATATGATGTAAGAGTCTGCTCTGATGCATAGAGATAGAGCATACATTTTTCTATATACTGCTAGTCAGAACCCAGAATAATTTTGTAATTGATAGATTTAGCTGCAAGATTTGTAAAACATTGATCATAGAATTAAAGTGCAATATTTGTGAATTATGAAGTAAATGATATAGCATATATTTGTCTATGCAAGTGGTATACTTTTCTTTTATATTACCCAGTTATTTAGTGCTAAAACATTTGATTTAGGCGGATCAACAAAGGAAGAATTTGAAATAATTGATCTTTTGCTGAAAAATGGTGCACGTTGTGACACAACAGATGGCTTTCATCGAAATGCCCTTACTATCGCTATACTCTGCAACAATTTCGATCTCATTAGCGTACTGCTACAGCGTGGATGTGAAGTCAATTGTTTGGCCGATGAGCACTTTACTCCTTGTCATGCGGCAGCTTTTGTGATGGCACGCAACCGTCTCCAGGTTCTTGAACAGCTGTTTGCTTATGGTGCTGATCTGAACCTCAGAACGACTAATGGAGATTCAGTTATCCTGTATGCAATTAACATCAACAGTTTTGATAATGAATTTGAAAAGAAGAATACATTGGCAACAGTTGATTGGTTGATCTCGCATGGATGTGAGCCTGACATTGTCAATTTCAGCGGTGAGACAGCACTCTGGAAAGCTATCGTCAGCGAAAATGAGAATCTTGTGAATCTATTGATATCTTGTAATGTCAGACTTAGTGTCTGCTGTTCATCTCGTATTTCAAGACTAGACTATGCTGTTAAAACAACACCACTTCAAGTAGCTTATCTAACAAAGAACATGACTGTTGCTGATAGACTGCTCTGTTCAGGAGTAGATATGAGTCTTGAAAGTTGGTATTGGGAAGGACCAATGCCATCAATACTAAGGGGAAATTGGTATGAGGGCTGTAAGTTGTTACAGTATGCCACAAATGCAAAGTCCCTCAAGTTGTTGTGTCGTGATTTCATACGTAAATTCTTTCTGACTCGATTGCCACGTGCTGTTTCAAAGTTAGGTCTGCCAAAACTTTTACAGGAATATGTTTTATGCGAAAGATGAACCTGTCAAGAAAACTGTGCAATGTAAGTTACTTAACTGTGAAATGATACAGGATAGTACTTTTTAAAGCATACTGTATTACTTCAGCTGATTCGTTGGTATTGAATGTTCTATCAACAATGGTCAAACAGCAATGCTTATTGCTTGCTTAGTACTAGTAATATAATATATGAATTTGCTGCAATATTAATAATATAATTACACTGTAATATATGATCATCACCATCAGCCATACCAGTAAAATGTAAACTTCCAGTGCTGTATACCGGTAATTTAAAAAGATAATCACAGATAAATATACAATATCAGTGAAACAAAAACAGACATTAATTACACAGATCTCTTGGAAAATCTACAATTGCAGATGTGCTCTTTGGGTTTATATCTTCAACTAGTCAAAAACTGATTTTACACCCAAATCAATACTTCAAAAGCCACAAATTAAATAGTTAACTGCAAAGATTAAACTGCAAGAGCATAACATACAGGAATAATGGCAGTCATTTACAAATTCTGAAATCTTAATTGATAATAGAGAATACAATCTAAGAGGTAGTTCCAACAACTGCTCAATCTCCAACACTGAAGTACGTGTAAACTCAAATGCTTGTTTTCTTACTTGCTTTCCTAAAAATCTGTCACTAGGCATAAGTTATAAGAGCAATTCAAAAACAACGCAAAAATTCAGCAAGATCATCGTTTGAAGTCTTTAAGGCCATCAGTATCACATTTATAAATCATTCAACTTGAGTTTTATTTCTACTGATCTACAAATTAATCATAATTTTGGAAAGTACATGATTGTGAAACAAACTCCTATTACTAATTAATCATAACCATAATTTATTTAGAACAGACACATTCTTGAAATTGTCAAAAATTTCTTATAAGAATGGTTCCTTTGGACCAATTAGAACATGTAGAAGCCAAATTTGACCCACTATATTAATTCACAATGCATAGCTTCAAAGATTTTTAACTGACCTAACTATGAGAAAACAACTAAATATATTATGAGATTTTTGGCTTTGTAACTGCTAAACAAAATGTATAACATGACTGCAAGCAACATCAACATTGATTCAGCATGCATCTCTTGTAATCGATCTAAAATCCAGTATTTAATAACTGTCAAGCTCACCATGATAAAACTCGGTCTAAAACTATGAATCCAAAGAACAATAGACCTGTGATATAATTCAAGCAAATCACAGCATGCATGATATTAGAAATGTATGTCTTTCATTCCAGCTTAATTTATAGTGATAGAAACCACACATATATAATGGTAATGAAGGATTTATTTTTTTATAATATGAAATATGCTTAACTTAATTATTTTAACGAACTGTTATCGCTTCAGAAAGAGATGCATTTCTTCATTCTCCTGACTTGGTCCAGAATGGCAGAAAACAAGTTAAACAGCAAATTCAAGGAAAACTATGCAAAATATTTACATGCAATTGTTCAAGATGCTGTTTACAAGAAAAGCTAAAAGTTATATGTGACTTTACATGGTGGCTCTGTCAAAACTTTGGCAATCACTTGACTGATTCAATTGACAAATACAATGTAAAATTGTACAACTTTTGAGAAATGAAACTCAGTGGCGTAGCAAATCTTTAAAAATAATTAAAAGCTTTATGGGGAAGTGGTCCAAGGGGCAGCACAAAGAGAAGGGGGTGGCAAATCTTAATAACAACGAATGTACAAAGAAGCATGATGATGTTTTTTAATGCTTGTCAAGACTTTGTGGGGGGGAGTTGGTCAGATGGGGTAGCAAATTTCTTGCTTTGTCCATGGGTGCTGGTAACCCACGCTACGCCACTGATGAAACTCAAATAAATGTGTGTATATCAGCTTCACTTAACCACAACCAAGCAAAATTCTTTAGTTCAGGGGTTGGCAACCTTTTGGACAGCGAGGGCCAAACAGCCATGGCAGTGTCTGGCGGAGGGCCATGAAATTAGAAATAATGTAAAATTGTATGTAAAAACAAGAAATTTTAGGACAATTTTAATATAATCAAGGTTCCTTATTTTACCAAAGGAATAACTACTAACTATAACTAACACAAGAACAGTGCAAAATGTTAATAAAATGAAATACTGTTAGAAATGGAAAATTATTTAATCATTTTAATGAGAAACTCACTGGCAGGCTTGATATGGCCCACAGGCTGGTGGTTGCCAACCCCTGCTTTAGTTAATAGTTACAAGGAATCCATTCAAATTCATCCATACAATCCAAAGATGTTTCATAACTGGTTCATGAGCAACAGTCTGAACAACTATAAGCAGAATGTTATGAAAAATCGGCCTTTGCGAGGTAAATGGTACTCAACCCTGGACTTCTGGATGGATTATCCCTAGTATAGTTAATTTTCTCAGCTGCTGATGGACATACACATGGTCAAAGGCCCTGTGGCAGTCATTTGGCTGCTGGGTGTAGGCCCATCAGCCTAAATGATCTGTCCTTGTCACAATTGCCTGATATCAATCACTGCTTCATACACCAATAGCTTCTTTGTCATATATTCAAAATACTTTCAAATATGCATTGCCAAGCTTTTACAACTTAATGTGCACAATAACAAAAATGAACAAATAAATAGAAACAGAAAATTGAATATACAATCTGACTAGACAAGAGTCTGACAAGCAACACATATACTAGACGAATTTGAAGTAATTATTCCCCTTTCCATTTCATTTTGTATTTGTAAAAAATCCAATGATCCACATCTACTACATACTTTGTGAACGCCACTTTCTGTTCCTACTGCAGCAGTTAAGTGCACATTCAATGAAGGTTGCACTTCTGTATGAGAAGTAATGGCTTTATTTATGAGAAATGCAGATGTTAACCCATCACTGTTACCTACAGCTTGGACCACTGGTGGCTCTTGAACACTGAGCAATGTCTTTATTAATGATCCAGTGTGAACTTGAATTTGTTGACCACTAGAAATAAAATGGCAGGATGGTGGCTGAGGAATACTAATTTTTTTAATAGTGATCATCTTCATCTTACTGCCATTCATTAAATTTGCATTTGTGCTAATAGACTTAGCTTCATTTGTACTGGAACAGGCGGTCACTGAGCATGACGATAAAAAACAAGTAGGATGCTTAACTTTGTCACACTCTTTCTTGATGTCATGCGTCATATTCAGAGCAACAGTTCCATTCATTGGCATCATATTAAGAACAATGTTTTGCGGTTCAATGGTTTGTGCGCCATCATGCAATACTTGAAATACAAGTGGATTTTGTGAAGGCATAGTAATCAGGCTTGATACATAGTTGCTGTTCAACATTGAAGAATCAGATGACCGAGTATTTAAACTGATCGTGGTCTCAGATGTTAATGGACCTGCCTTTAACAATGGAGACTGAATAAGAAATAAAGGTACTGTCGTGGAAGTAGATACATTTTCAACAACAGAAGGCAAAGTGCTACATGTCACTGAAGGTACTCCAGATGTGCATGGCTTTCTTACAGAGAAAGGCTCTGTCTGCCTTAAAGTTACTATAGGATCAGTAGTAAATTGTCCTTCTGCTTTGCTCATATCAAGAGACTTCAGCACCACAGACTGGGGATAATGAATGGGTAGAGTCTTTGAAGAGTTCTTTCCTGCACAACAGTTTTGTGAATTTGCTTCAGATAAGGCCACCAATAACCCTGGATGCTGATTAGTAATAACAGGTAGCACAGGTGGATGGCGAGCAGCTAACAAGGTTGGACACATGCTGGCAGAATTCTTTAAATAACTAGCTAAAATGCCTGGAGTTGGACTACCACATGATGTTGATAGACAAGTCCGAGTGGTTGGAATACTTGATGAAACTATCCTATTATGTTGCTTATTAGCAATAACCAGAGGGATTTGCATTCTAACATCAGTTCCTATTGGATTCTTCCAATTCAGCTTGGCTGGTTCCGTCACATCAGCTGTATTAATACATAAAAATTTTGGAAAGGCTTGATTTGCAACTTGGTATGAGTTGGAACCTATACGGCAAGCAGACATCGTAGTACAAGAAGTGAAAGAGGTTTGTGTTTTGTGTGCAATGGTTGATATGGATTTTGCAATTTGACTTCCACCAATGATCCTTGGTGCAGCTGAACAAGTGATGCCTATTGTTTTAAAATCTGGACTTCTAGTTGGTCTGCCAGGAA
Source organism: Metaphire vulgaris (assembly GCA_018105865.1). NCBI lineage: Eukaryota > Metazoa > Annelida > Clitellata > Crassiclitellata > Megascolecidae > Metaphire > Metaphire vulgaris. Next base: position 6,349,240 of record CM030836.1, on the reverse strand, counting down.
CTAACATGGATCCAGAAGGCATTACAGATTGCTGTGCTTGAGTAACTACACCGTGAGCACAAGGTTCACTGCTATTGGTGAAAATTAGTTTTGTTGGATTGTTTATTGCTACTTTTGGTGTAGTCATTGATACATGGGGCGTCTGGATTCTAGGAAATGCCGCACAAGGTAACACAGGGTTGCCCAACATAACAATTACAGGAGTTTGATATGGCAATGCAGAGGATGAGGCAAGTTGTTTGACATTAGTTGAAGGGTTAATCTGCTGTACAATGAACATGGGTTCCTGAGGAGAAATGATGACAGGATTACCATTATAAGACTGGTTTGTCCCCGTTTCCATTTTCAAAGACCCTTGCTTTAAGGCATCATAGGCACCAGATAAAATACTGTTCTCCCATCTAACAGTTTGCGTTGGGACAAAGCTTGTAGGATTAGAATTAGTGGAACAAAATAAAGGTGCACTAGAAACAAAAGTGTTGATCAATGGTACAGACATTCCAGAGTTAAAAATCAAATTGGAAGGAAAATTTGATTGATTGGCAGAAGTGTTTACTAGCCTCTTGTCATTTCTCTGTAAAGAAATTACATTTGTGCAGTTATACAATTGATCTAATTGCCTGCAACTTCCACCTTCAGATACAGATGTGTTTTTCTTAGCATTATTTGCTGATGAAAATTTATCAAGTTTCTGCAAGAGTTCCATGTGTCGAGAGCCTGCATTTCCAGGCAGCACTGCTACATTTGCGTAGGTTTCATCATTTTTCACTGAAACATTTAAAGAATTAGATCGTATAACTTTGCTTAGACTGACAACTTTGGACTGTAATGAAGACACTATTTCACCGTGTGGTTTTTCCATCTGTATGACATTTGGAATGCAAGAAGGAAATGAAGCTGCTTTATTTAAGTCATTGGTTAATAAGGCATTTGCTAGAATTGGCATCAGGGTTGCAACACCACTAGACTTGGTGCCATTCAGTGATTTTGTGCTGTCATCTAATGTAATTGAGGGCCTTTTAAAAGGGCAGCTGTCAACGCTTTGCTCTGCTTTCACCAATCGCTTGCCCAACAGAACTGAGCCAATAGCTGCCTTCTGCTCTTTCTTAATTAAATGATTGCTACATGACTTCACAGAATTACTTGGTGCAGAAATCCTGCATAAACCGGCATCACTGTTTTCAGTTAACTTCTCTAATGACGACTGTTCAGACTTTGAGCCAATACCATCTGGTAAAGAAAGCTTTGTCACGGTAGCTGTTGTAGCTGCTTCATTTGATTTTGGCAAGTGCAAAGATCTGCTGTTGAGCATCTGTGAAAGTTGTTCTTTGACCTTTTTTCTATTCACGCTGAGTAGAGATGGATCATGCACGGTTTGCTTTACCTTAATCGACGAATCAGTTAACTGGTGCTTTTTTTGTACTGAATACTGTGCTGATGTACTAATGACAGGCGACAACGCACTCATTGTTGCAGTTGTTGCAGAGCTAAAAAACCAACCCAAAACCAATAATGCTATATATGCCTTATTCAGCTACTTATTCATTTATAAGTTGAACTCATGAATATACCAAAGAAAGCATTTCAACCAAAAATTACAGATTTTGCAAGACCCATCAATTAAGGTGCATGGTGTAGCAGGACCCATCAATTGAGGTGCATGATGGGGCAGGACCCATCAATTGAGGTGCATGATGGGGCAGGACCCATCAATTGAGGTGCATGATGGGGCAGGACCCATCAATTGAGGTGCACGGTGGAGCAGTGGTTAGTGCATTGATCTGCCAATCTGGAGATCCGCAGTTGAAGGCCCAGCCATGGCAGAAACTTTTCAGTTGTTTCTGCTTATTGGTTGTTCTGCATTCTGTCCAAAGCACCCCCAGTCGATTCAGATGTGAATGAGTACATTGGGTGCTAATTCGGTGTGTTCAAAGTGCCTGCCTTCAGCCGATACACAAATGCAGAGGTGTTTGCACCACTCATCAACAGCCTTGTTAGCAATGCACTGCAACATTGCAAGTCAGGCATTAATCAATTGCTGCTTCAGCTCAGACAAGTCCTTTATTTGTAACTTGTACACATGCTCCTGCATACAAGCCCAGATCTTGTAATCAACTGGGTTCAGATCTGGACTGTTGGTAGGCCACAGATCTGTACCAATGAATCTGGGTGTACCTAGGGAAAGCAGGACTGTCACAACAACAACAAGCAGGCCGGTTCCCAACCCTAGCATTAATCCAAATCAATTATTAAAAGTAAGAGAGTATAATTTTAAATTCCCTCAGCTACATTGCTATCAAGTTGTATGAAGGTGGTCAAAAACTGACAAAGTCATTGCAAAAATAAAAAGGGTTTGGTTTCTTATGGCTCACAGTATTATGACATCCTAATATAATATCAATTTTGGCAAACAGGATTTTTATTCTAGCCTCCTAACTGGTAACCGATTTTGCCAGTCTTCAAAAGATGACTAGGCCAACTGATGGGTCAGTTGGTTAAGCAATACCATTTCTTATCTCAATTGTCTGAAGGAAAAATAAACTACATAGACTCTGTCTGTCTGTCCATCTGATTCTCACTGTGCTGCAAGTACAGTTGTAAAGTATACAGTACCGGTATGTCTCATTGTATCTACCCATTCCTTGATCAGAGGCTGTTTAAATAATAAAGCCCATTTGCCCTAAGTCTCTTGCTATTTGTTTGCTATTCAGGAGGTAATGCATTGAGTAATGACCTATGTGGTAAATAAACAATGCTAACAGGCATCTGAGAGAGAGATGACGACAGCCAGCAGCTGTTCTTGGTTTCAGATCTATTTCAATTGAACAATGGCTGCATAAATTCACTACTAAACAATAAGACTACCAGAGTCTATGCATTCGTATGCATATAGGACAACTACTGGTCGAGCTGAATGTGGATAGTAAATATCAAAATATTGCGTCTAAGCCTCATAATTTATACTGACCCACAAGTAAGTCACAATAACAAACTAGTCTTTACATTTACATAATTTTACCCTAAATTTCTCGACTGAAGGAGCAAACACAAGTACACGTCATCTCTTACAGTTAGGGTTATCTCAATAAAAAATTGCATAAAATTATAATTTTTGACTAGAAAGATGCTCGCCGCATCAGTGCAGGATAATACTAATCCAATACCTATACCTAATACCCAATCATTGAATTCATGCTGAACAACATTTCAAATCGCCACCTAAGCCAAGCTTACGCCCGTAATAAATGCGTTAAAATTAACTGTGACCATTTGTGACGCTGTACACGTATTTTTGACTGCGTTAAAAGGCAACTACCTCAGAACAAACCACAAAGTACGCCCAGCCCTCTGGCGTTGCAATGACTCGACTAAACCGTGTTAAACTATGATTCTACGAACAATTGTTACCAATAGCAATGTCGTCTTGTTAACGGTTATCTCAACTAAAAAAATCTACCAATAGTCAACCAATAAAAGGTTATACGATTTTTTGATAGATTTTTAGCATCACTGAAAATCATAACACTATCATAAAATCTATTGAATATTCATAAGCAGTAAGCATCGAGTTATAAAATCAAGATCATTTAATAATTACATTAGGCAAATAGAAAGAATTCAAACATGCAGTCGTTTGCATATAATTTAAATGAGCAAACAAGCTCAAATTTTTCTGCATATACAATCAATGTAGTTTTTGCTACTTACATCAGTTTTTCACCCCAGAAAGATTCAAAGTACTTCTTCTGCAAAATAATAAGAAACTCAAGAATAAAAATAAAACCAAGACATAAATCCATCTGACTTACAATATATGGTAAGAGATCAATAATTAATTCGATTTCAATTCAACAATTTTTGGGAAATTTTCAACTGGACACTTTCAGAAAACCTGGAAACTGCATGAAATATCCTCCAAAACACACCAGAATGAAACTACAAATTTTGGTTTGACAATTCCATAGTTTCTGAACAACAGAATCTGTGATTATGCCCCAAGGTGGTGAATTTCTAGCATTTTATGACTGCCATGTTTTCAAACATTTCCAAATTTTCACAGTTTTCATTATAACTTCAACAGTACCATGGGTAGAGGATTTGAGCTTTCTGAGGTAATTTATTACAAACAGTAATCTGTAAAAAATGAACAGAAGCCACATATTGACAAAACTGTCCTTGTTGTATGGCCACAAATATTACCAACAATGTTTGCATATTTCCCCGATATTCAGAGTTTAGCTCCATCCATTTGTCTATTAAAATATGGCACTTTTGCTACTGACAGATTCACTACTGCAGGAAAAATGATCTCTTCGTCATCATGTACAACATCATGCAAACCAACCTTCCACTCATCAACATGAAGCCTCTTTTCTCGCTCAAGCTTACATCTGATCTGAGTTTCCTGAGTAAAATCACCTAAACAAATATTTACCAAACTTAATTAAACAACATAAGAATAGTAATTACATATTTTGTATTAGGATGGAGATGCATTAGTCCAATGGTCAAAGAAATGAAAAGCCAGCCATGCGATTGATGGAGCCACTATCTTAAAAACTGATTTGGTAACAGTTAGAGCCTTAAATTTCATGCATTACTCAACTGTGTCTGTAATGAGCTGCTGGTCCACATGTAAGTGGCAGATTTAAGAGACTGTATAATAATAATAATAATAATAATAATAATAATAATAATAATAATAATAATAATAATAATAATAATAACAACAACAAAACCCACTTAATGGCAATCTGATAATTTGAGTTTCAATTTATAAGTGTCTTTAAACAGTAAAATAAATTCACAATGCAAATCAGACACATATGAATGCCTGTTAGCAAATACAACCATTTGCAGATGAACTGCTTGCATTAAAGATTTGAAATGCCTGATTATCAATATGTATTGCAGTTTAATGAAGAGGTAAGTGGAAACCACACAAGATGTCTGCAGGCTGAATCTCAATGATTCTGTTTTATGTGCCTATGATTTTGTTCAATGATCCTTATGATCCTTTTACCGGTTGTCCCGAGGATTCTTGTCCAACGTTAACTAGTGTTAAACGGCTGCCCTGAGAATTCTTGTACACAGATTTTAAAAACTATTCACAAACCGGCTGCCATGAAAATTCTCATAAAACTTAACAACATTAGCTTTAGTTCTTATCCAATCGCCCATAAGAGCCATTTTCTTGAATCTAGCATTTATTTTTGGCATCAATGATGATACATTTGTAGACATCTTCTTAGAATCGAAACTACGATGGCCAACAAGGCATATGAATAATTAACGCGATTTGGCAGTGATGCAGTGCTAAATAGTGTGGCTGAAATAACTGATTCTCTCCACTAAAGCTGCTATGTTTGATCCCTAAAGTATCAAATTATTACCAAATATACTGGTACATTTCTTTTGTACAATTTTTGGAGAATGTATACTCATATTATACATATTTTATATATATATATATATATATATATATATATATATATATATATATATATATATATATATATATATATATATACATATACACTCATGGCTATTGAAATCTACAAATCAATCAATACCAGCCAGATCACTTGACCCATACTCCGCACACAAACGAGGCGGGATGACTTCCTTCTGCTAAAAATAGATGGCCGCCAGGGTGCTGGCAGCAGAAATTCTAATGGCCGGTAAAGGGGTTTAGGAAGTGGGAATTTGGACAGACTCCTTCTACAAATCTGTACATGTATATCAAATGTCCCATTTCTAGTAATTAGAATGCTCTTCATTATATAAGTGATGCCCTAATTACTGCAGCACTAACCATCTATTAAACGCTCTCTCCATTCCAGGCAAGCCTTTGTAAAGAATTCATTGTTCAAGGCTTCAGGTCCAATGCTACAAGTAACACAGCCAGCAAAAACCACACCTATTGTCGTTTATATGAAACTGAACTCGTGTCATCCAAAACAAAACAGTTTTCTAGGTGCCCCACTGACCTGAATGCAAACCTGGTTGGGATCAGCTAAAAAATTTTCTTAGTCCCTTAAAACAACAAATATTATGTCTATGAATCCACGAGTATATATGTTCAACTGCTGTCCAAATAAAAGGTCTCAATGTTTCTTTATAAATAACAGTTCAACGTGTTCTAAACCATAAATGATGAAAAATCAAAATGTGAAATGACATTTTTCCATCAAGTAATTATTGCATCAGCAGTAACTAACTGACACTTGCAATAACTTTCAGGCATATTGGCAAAGATCAAAATTTTACCACCTCTGTAGTCTGAAGTATGGATCTCAGCTTTCAAACATACCCATTATTAATGAAAAACTAAATAATCGATACAGCATTTTAAAAAATTAGAAAACGACCGTCATTTACCAGCCATACTTGCTTTATTTGAATATAATTAGGTTTAACATGCTCTGGAAATGTGATGCACAATCCAATAATTGCTCTGTTATCTCACAGCAAAATTATTTAAATACTTCACATAGAAATGTCATGGGTCCTTTTAGGCTCTCCTAGAAATTGACTAGGAATGCTAGAAATATTTTAAAATTACTTACACTGCTGCCAACTATGTAAGATTTAATGATATTAAACATATGACATTTTGGAAACTTTACATACTAATTTGGCCATTCTAACTTTCCATAACTAATTTGGCCATCTTCTCCAAGTTATTCTATAAGGAACTTTATTCTTTATTCTATTAAGTCTGAAATTTGCTATGCATAAAATACGAGAACATTTTGTAAAATAAGAAAAAAACAACATTAATCACGACGGAATTCAAATTCTGCGGCTGCCACATGTGGCGCCCTCTAGTGAACTTTCGAACACCAATAAATATGACTACATATTATATTACAATTACTTATCCAACACTTTGGCTGGAACAATGTAATATACACAATGAGCAGTCATATATAAGGCACATCTGTACTTTAAGCAACAACTTATTCAAAACACAAAGCCCACCTCATAATGTCAGTTTCAGTTGGGGAAATCACCTTATCACATTCTGGCAACAGCTCTGCCAGCTCCAACTGCTGTCCTGGTGGAAAACTTCTGAAGACTTGGTCAGTAATAATGTTCTAAAAATGTTCATAATAAAGAGTAATGTAATGAATGTTGACAAATTCAAAAAATATAAAAGAAAACACAGTTACACTAAGAAATCTGTGGCATCAAAATGCCACCCTATGATCTGCTGTGATAGAATGCCTCAATACTGCAGGCATAAGTAGGCGTCATCTTCTAATGCACGTCTGGAGAAAGCAATGGCAAACTGCTTCAGGTTAATGGCATAAGTAATCAGGCTAAAACAATTCTAAGTCGTCAGAAAGGAATATTTTACCATTACTTACATTGCTGCCAAATATGTAAGATTTAACGATATTAAGCATACGACATTTTGGAAATTAGCATTCATACAAAAGCATAATACCACTTCTGTCTTAAATAACATTCTACAGCATTACCTTTATGTTACTCTTTGTCAATTGTGAATCTGGATTTTCAAGATCTAAGGGATCACTCTTCACTGAGCGAACAGTTGATGGCTTCTGTTTCAAAACCAAAGCAATCAATAGAAACAGCCTATAGATGACATTACACATATGGGTAGCATATGACAATAAACAGTAGAAATTCAAAGAATCTAAGTACAGATGTAACTTTAATAAATTGATCTACTTGACTTTATTTTAAAATGTCATATCTTAAATTTTAAAATCTGATACTACAGTAAATGTATGTGCATGTGCATGACTTTAATAACAAGAAGTATAGGCTATATGAATACTAAAGTAATGTCTGACATTCTTGCATTTGAAAGAATCAGAAAAATCATGGGTACTTATCGGTTATCTGATGCCATGGCTGCCGGTATCACATTATAGCTGCCCCAGCTATGACCGCCCCAGCTATGACCGCCCGGTTATGACTGCCCTGTTATGACTGTCCCAGCTATGGCTGCCGTCAGTATCATTTAGGGTTAGTGTTTTGTGTCTGGTTTATGGTGTGGGTACATTATATGACCCCGTACGGGTTAGGGTACACTGATTTTCGTCAAATCCCATAGAGTAACTGGGGCAGTCATAACTGGGGCAGTCATAACCGGGGCGGTCATAACTGGGGCGGTCATAACTGGGGCGGTCATAGCTGGGGCGGTCATAACCGGGGTGGTCATAACTGGGGCGGTCATAGCTGGGGCGGCTACCACCTGTAACCTGGCTGCCGTCGTATATCCTTTAAAAAAGTTGTAAGCTAGGGTTAAGGTTAGGGTTAACCCTAACCCTGGAAATTCGAATGGCATCAGATAACCGATATGTACCAAACCGAGTCAACATCCTATTGTTCTTTAACAATTCTTCTAATCTCTACAAAATCAAAAGTGAATGGACAGAAGCCAAGTTCACGGGCTAAACTGAGCAGAGAATCGCTAGAATTGTTAAACATGCCTGTTGATATTTACAGCAATACTCTAAGACAACAGAGTCTCATTTACTTGGAATCTGAGTGAGCGCACAATGAAGCAGCTAAGTTTCTCTGATTGTCCAATCAGTGTTCTATGCTTTGTATAATTAAAGAGCAGCTTTGCCGGGGGAGAGTGTGTACCGTACAGTCAACGCGTACCGTCTTCCTTCGCCTCAGAGATCGTTCTCGCGTCCTTTTCCGATGATCGCATCGTCGAGCGGAGCAAGAATCCTGCATCTTCGCATCCACCGTTCGTCAGAAATTCAGAAATCACGCGATTTATCTCGTTTAATTTCAACCATTTTAACGCTCAATAACCATTACCACCGCCATCATCACCACCACAAGTTCCACAACTCATAACACGACTCAGAGTTTACCAAGAGAACTCACAACGTCAAACTACGCATTCGTTGTGGGACCACAGCTGGGCGAGAGAAGGAAGTCTGTAGAATCCTGTCAACCGACAGCAAGGGCCACATTTTTCGGTTCCGAGACTCCGCGGGCCAGAAGCGCTTTTTCTAATGCAGAAGTGGTACGTTGACAGTAATCGTTAATAACAATATTTAAAATGGATAAAAATTTAATTGGACAGGACTAATGGAATTAATAGCATTTCTGATGAATACAATCAATCCAGTAGGAAAAAATGGAATTGAAATGATTAGTACTGTAATTTAAATGTAGAATTAAAGGTTGCCTTGTTAATAAAAAATACTTGACCATGTTCAATTATTAATTCATAAAATTAAAAAAACAAAGGTCAATCCTTTTTTTATACCCAAAGTTGTTAAGACTGAACGTCTTTAACACTCTTATTCATATTTTGTGTTAGTTCAGAGAGTTTCTTCTGACTTTCAAAATCAATCAGTGTGAACCATAAAACATTTTTGTTAAATTTAATTACAGAAAATGTTTGTTCACTAAGGCCTAAGTGCTTTCAAATAGTCGCAAATAGTCAATGAAGCTTTAAAGTGGCGAAGGCTTTCTTCTTTCATATTCGCACTCAGAAGATCGTCATTCGTTCCAAGGGTCTCCGGTGATCGCCATCAATTCAAGTTATTTATAGAAGAAAATGGTGCCTCTTCATGCATCCACCATATTCACAGATGTGAGAAAGCAGATGACGAATTTAGAATGTTTTGTTGAACTGATAGCAGAAATTTTGAACGCTCAAAGGTCATAATAATAAAAATAATAATAACAAGGCCAAAAGTGTATCCTAACAAGTTCAAGAACCTCATAACACTTAAAGAGTTTGGGGCCACTTTCCATTGAAATCCTGGAAACGTCAAACTACACAAAATTCGTTGTGGGACCAGTGGCCCTGGGCGAGAGAAGGCACCCCTGCTGTAGAGTGTAGACGGCTACCTATACTAGTAACTGCAGCTTAGACAAATAAATTCAATTGCCACACTACGCCTACTTTGCTATTTTGCCAGCCGCTTGGTGAGATAAAAACGTTTATATACTATACAGTCATAACTTCTCTAGCACGGTAATTCGTGGTTGAAAACCCATAAATCAAGGCCTGGATGCGATTAAAGGGTTCGCACTCAACAATTATTAGATTTGTGTGTAAGTCGTTTTAAGTCTATACCTGAAAGTTGAGCGAGTTTGGAGAACTTGCGCGGACAGAGTTCCAGAGCCTGTGTCCAGCAACAGAGAAAGCATAATTACCAATGATGCTCCTGCAATATGGTAGGCCTACAAAGTATCACAGCATCAGAGAAATCTCTGCTTTAAACGCTAGGTGCCCAATCAAACTGAGTTTGACCAAAGTTACATTTAAATTATCCTAATATTATGCTTTGCAATTTTTATGTATAGAAAACAAAGAAGCCCACACATTTCTGGCACTACGGAGTAATTTGAGGTCTTCGATTATTAAAAATGGCAATTAAACTATACACTACAGCAACCTACATTGCATAGGAAACTTAATTGATGGTAAAAGCCAAGTGATTCAGTTATACACTATGCTGCAATTAACCTTCTAGATAACTGATAATTTGTACAAAACTACTTCAACAGCAAATAGCATGAAAAGCAGCAATATTAGCTAAATATAGCAAGTGAATGACCAAACCAGGTTCCTTCTGCACAACATTATGCCAAAATCGTTGACCTCGAGTAATTTTTAAGCTTGAAAGATCAGCCTTGAAACGTTTCATGTTACTGGTGCAGAGGACCACAGTGCTCATTTATTTATTCTGGCCAATTTTTTAAAGCGCAGTAACAGGGCTAAGGCCCATGACAAGAGCGCTTCACACATAATAATCACAAGTAGCACATTCTAAATAAGTGAGTTTTTAAGTTCTTAATAAAAAGTCCAGGAGAGTCTGTGTTGGTCACATTGTCTGGCAGAGTGTTCCACAATGGAATACATTTAAGTAAGCAAGTGTAAAAGTTATACTGATGTTCTAAGACTAAATTCCAAAAAGTCAGTCAGACTTTACTACTCAATTTAGCCAATATGGCCAGGATATATGACCCAAATGGAAACTAAGACCAACAAATCTCATGCATTTAGAATTTGCCATGAAAGAATCCAAACAAGTCCACCCATGTACGCACCAAGGGGTTGGATTTTTTGGGTAAGTACGGTGTGTGCAACAGGAGAGGTGATTGAAAATATGTCTTTCTGTGTACATACTATATGGATGAATCCTATTGATGAGATTATACTGCAAAGCAGAGGCTAACTTTTTATTGTCCGACACCATATCACATCCAATTCCATTTTTCAGACATCCAAGTTATTTAATTAGCAAATACACAGCATTCCACACCATTAGAGCCATGCAGACCCAGACCCTCTGAGTTCCATGGACCAGGTTTAAAATTGCTAAGGTAGAAGTGAGTGACCTGTTGAGTTTCATCCATTATATTCGTTACTTTGTAAGAACGATGTTTTTATAGCCAATATTACCATACTGGTAATATTGAGTAATAGGTTACGAGAAGATAATAGTTAAGTGCAGGTAATAAATTAAACCAATGTATCATTAATTTTGTCACTAATTTCAGTTATCCAACCTTTTATAGCCATTAATAAAACTTATAATAAGGCTTATAGATGGATCATTTCAGCACCAGCTTGCATAAAAGCATTCCCCAACAACACATATCATAAACACTTGATTAACTATTAAAACTGCCTTGCAAGCAACAGCTGCCTACTACAGAAGACATTAAATTTACATTCAAAATGTTCTTGGTGCCAATACTCAATTCAATCAAAACAACATAGGCCTAGTTTAGGGCAAGCTTGTTTTTCAAATAGAAAATAAGAGAATTCCAATTTTGTTTCTTCATATGATAAAGTAATACCATACAAAAATATTGAAAAAAATAATGACAAAAGATCACACAGTTTAATCCATCAACAAACGTGTGCCAAACAATACAGCAGCTTTGAGCCAAGTTCACTCGTTCAGGAATATTTTTTGATTTTAAGTGGACATGAACGTTTATAAAATGTTCAAAATAAAATATCAATGCTGTTCTTAAAATAACAATCAATAAAATACAGACTGACAATTCACACTGAACACTGATTGCCAAACTTGAAAAGTAAAAGTGGTCATAACAAATGAGAATTAAATAAGATTACCAATATATATATAAAGCAAATGCAAATGCATGGCGTAATCCTAAATTTACAAGCACATTTCAAAAGGCATTTGTTGGCAAAATGACTTTTACGGCCAGTCCAACAACAGTTCACGAACTACTTCAACAAGAACAGTGCTCTCCTGACGCCTTAAATAACCATATGGCTGTCACTGAATTTGGGCAGGCACAATTGGCATGACAGTGCTTGTAACTCCAGGTGTTGTTTTCTTTGAGCAACCGCCAACATGTCTACGCATATGTTTCATTAGGTGGTCACTGCGCATAAAGTGTTGATGACAAACAGTACATTCGTATTTCTTCTCGCCTGTATGAGTTCGGTAGTGACGCGACAGCTCATCTGATCGTGCAAATTTCTTTAAGCACCCTTCCCAAGAACATGAAAATGGCTTTTCTCCTGCAAAATTAAACATACCACATGCACTTAATAAAGAGTAAGCAGTTACTGCAATCCAAAAACAGCCTTTGCTAACAATCCAAAAATATAATGTATCATATCACAATCCGGTATCAATTAAACCTCTCGCTGAAAACTTATATTAAACCAAACCATGTTTTCTGAAATATAAATAACCAATCTATATAAAGCCAAGAGCCTACAAATATCAAACCAAATGATATGTAAGCCAATGTCCATTAGCTTGTTGTATTCACCATTGTTGTGGTCAGATAATGCTCACACAAATCACTGGTGTAACTTTAGCATTGTTGCCACATCATCCAATATAAAAAATCAACAAGAGCACACTGGAATTTAGAGAAATGCATTTACCTGTATGTATCCTCTGATGGACTTTCAGATGCGAATTTTTTAAGTACGTCTTGTTGCAATTAGCATGATCACACTTGTACATTCGATGACGGTTGGATGTTATCAGTCGGCTCTTTTGATCCGCTTCCACTGAAACTCCGGCAGTTGAAGCCATGGTAGGGGGTGCTGGAGCAATGGCACACAGTCTGCTGCCATCCGGGCGGGATGCACGAGACGATGCTGTATCATTGGTCGGATAATTATTTACAACAATGACTTGTATTGTAGGAGCAGCGGGAAGCGACAACAGCATGCCATTTATGTTGGTCAAGACCATTGATGTGGTACAGGGACTTAGTTGAACTCCCTGTACCTCCAATCCCGAATTCAACACCAACGTACCATCATTTGAGTCACTAGCACAAAAACCCGGTCTACTTCTCGGCGATTTGTTGGGACTTGGTTCTTCACTACAGTTGACATTACAGAAATTTGAAGCAACATCGATTTCACTCACGGTCAAAGAATCATTTTGAACCATAGAAACGGCATCCTGTTGGTCAGGGTCTGTTGTACCCGGCGTATCAACTGCAGCATACGATCGATTTCAGCATCAAAACCTGTAATAAGCTTCTGCTGAATATCAAGTTCGATAAATTCATTTTCTTTAGCTCTAGCAGAGTTTCTTGAAGCTGCTGCTGCTAAGTTTTGTTCTTGTGAGCATTGATTGCTTGAAGAGATCGAGTTCGACTGATTGTCTTTTGAAATGATCAACTGTGACGATGCCAATTCTCTCTTCATCCGTTTCTTTAATGGCTGCTGAATAACGTCTCGATCTACAAATTCAACACGAGGATTGAGAGAATTGTTGCCAAGAACTGTACTATTGCTTTCTTGTTCAGCCTCCAAACTTGAAACGTTTGACGTGAGTCTCTGAGATGCACTGGTAGTGCTGATAGACTTCGGCTTGCTTGTTAGAGGTCTTGAATTCTGCGGAACGACAGATGAAGCACATCGATGGCTTACGTTGATTGAAACAGAACTTGTTTTTAATTCTTTCTCCTGGCATTTGATCGTCTGATAAGTGGACTGAAGAGTCATGTCTGTCAAAGATAGGCTCTTTTTTCTCTTTCTCTTACTGTCGATCACAGCTGATGAACAGTTGAACAAATCATCAACGTTCGGAGATTTTGAGTGTCGTTCAGATAGACTATGACTATACAAATCTCGGTATGGTGGAGTTGAAGTCAGGTCTCTAACCAGAAGCTGGAAACATAAAAACTGGTTACATTAGACAAACAGAACAATCAAATTCACCCAGATATGTTCAGTGTAACAACAAAATGATTCACAACGCTCTAAAATAAATCAGTGACAAAATTAATGTGCACTCTTACACATAACTAATATTACAAAGATAACAATCCTTTGAAATGCTAAAACTGATTGTTTAGCCAATTCAAGGTTACATCCAAAACATGGTGATATAAACAATTACCTCTTTTAGAAGTGATGATTTCTCAGGCATTTCATCGCTGTCGCAGTCTTCATTGAAAGATGTTTCAACCACACTGTCCTCACAGATGGAGTCAGACATCGGTGACATAGACCCGACATCAGAGGGAGGAGGTGTCAACGGCTGAATATTTTGATTCCAATCAAACAACTCTCCATCTTTGCCCTTAGCAGTTTTAACCCTGCTCAGTGAACTGCTTGTAACCGACTGGTTATGAGGCTTCCAGTTGGCACTTTGACTGAATGACAACAGTGTCTGAACTGCCATCCACTCCTGATAATCACAGACATTAGACCTGCCCACTCCATGGCGTTCATCTTTCTACAATTCACAAAGATGACAGAACAACTTCACAACCAAGTACAACAAATACGCAATCATTCTACACATTCATACGATCACACATTTAAACCAAAGACATAATTATCAAAACGAATGTAAACCATTAGCAACCACTCAATTAAACAATCAAATTCGGAATTTCTAATCATAAAACACATCTCATGTACACACAAATTCAAATGTCCCATACTTTGGAATGCCCTCCCCTAGGAAATAACCAGGGAGACGACACAAGATAGGTTTGCACAGAAACTTAAGATGCACCTATTTGAAATCTCATATCAGATGTCTATGTAAAGCGCTCGTGACTAAGGCCTTCACCAGGCAGATAGCGCTATATAAATTGTCATTTAATAAATAATAATAAATGAGTCAAAACTCAGCCTAATGATCCAAGATTCTCTAACTGAAACTCAGTCCAGAGTCTCATCTATCGTTATCGGTGATCAGAAGCCCAGACTACAGATTTGGGGTCTGGTCTCTGTCATATCAAGATTAAATGACTGCAGGAAATATTTTATGAAGCAACCAAGCATGCAATTCAGATACAAAATAAACAAGTGTACATTAAAAATAATTTTTTAAGACAAAGGAGAAATAGAGAGATAATCAATTGAAAGTTCAATATCAATAGCCCACCTCCTATAATAAATAAGTAGAAAAGGTTATAGCAGGGGTGTCAAAACCTTGGCCTGTGGGCCAAACTTGGCCCACGAGCTGATTTTATTTGGCCCACGAAAATATTTAAGTTTTAAAAAATTTTCCTAAAAGTTTATGTGAAATTGGTTTGATGTAAAATCTTGTTTGGTTTGAGAAATTGGTTTGATGTAGAATCTTTTTGAGTTTTAAAAATTGCTTTTATGTAGAATTCCAGATTCTGTGTTTTGCTGGCATGACAAATGGAAGAGCATAAATTTTTTGTTGACTTTGAATTTTGTTGGTGATGTTGACTGAACCAGTATATCGATGCGCTACATTAACAGTGAAAGATTACTACCGTTATATACTCGACTAGCAAACTTACATTAATTAGTAAAACCCTCAGCAAATTTGCGAGTAGCTTTGGCTGCAGATTTAAAACCAGACATTGCTAAACTAGTGAAAAAATAAACAATGTCACGTCTCATCAGCTTCCACATCTGCATCAACCGTCATCTAACTTTATATGTTTCAATTTGATCTTCAGTTCTTTGCCATTAGGCCTAACAAAGTTTGAAATTTAACTGTTTCTGTTAGACATGACTAGAATACGGTTTGTCATAGTTACAATAGGCTGCAATCAATGTAAATAATGTAACGATTGAAATGGCCTTTCATGTTTTCATCATTTTACTTGAGATTTTTAGATAGCTCAGATTTTGGAATATAATAATGACAAGCATTTTTGCATTTGGCCCGCAAGAACATAGGAGACATGTCATTTGGCCTGCCGCCCAAAAAGTCTTGACACCCCTGGGTTATAGTAACTGCAGAGCTCAAACTAGATATGCTACTTATTGGAGTTTGATAATGCAATGAAAGGCAAATAGGAACTCTATACACTGCATTCACATTCTTTGATATGAATAAATATGCATTCAATAATGCCAGACTACAGCTGCTAAAAATGACTCTATCTCAAGTGTTGATTAACATACTTAATGAATTATTAAGATAACATTAATAACCACGGGTTATCTCATACTTCAGATCCAGAATAAATAATAGACTGTCTCTAATGACCATGACAAGAAAGATGGAGACCATGGCTCAAGTATCCCAGAGGTCAAAATCTAACTGTTAATCAGTTAACCACAATTGCTTGTGTCCATCTTTTCACCTCAATAACAATCATCCTCATCATCATCATAGTCGTCATTGTCATCATCATAATCAACGCACCAGAGTCATGTTCAAATGCCACAAAAACCTCTTGGTAATCCTGCAGTTTAGGTGCGTAAATTATTTTGTGTTTGGCAGCATTGAAAGCGGCATGGATAAGTGTTTTCTGATCGAGGTTCCTAATCGCACAGCTGCTACGCTGGAGCCATTAATTAAGAGATTTATTCTCCCTGGTACACATATAATTTCTTATGGCTGGCCGACTTACGAAAATATTGACCGTATCGGCAATGGCATATACATGCACGATGTTGTAGTCCATCAACATCATTTCATCAATCCTGACGATAGCGATATTCACAAGTAAGTTGCTGTTATGTTAACTTTATGAAATAATAAAGATACTTTTATTGTTATACAGAGGTTTTAATGTTATAAATATAATTTAAAATAATTTACACACCTAAACTGCAGGATTACCAACCTCTTAATGGAGACAAATTCAAAAAGGGTACAAAAGTTCACGAGACACTCCAAACTGACGGCAAAGTCTGTTTCTCTGTAAACCATGTATACCGAACCAATTAGATAACTGTTCGTTTCAGTCAGCTCGGGGGTGGTAATGAAGCCACGTTACAAGTTTCATTTCCCACTTGTTTTGAAATGACCGTGTTTGGTGGTACAATCTCCGTTGTCTATCAGTCATGATGTGGGCTCAATAATTATTAAAAATAAGTTTAAAATAAAATATAAAAATTTAAAAGGAATTGAACACAAATCGGTAATCCCACAAATGCGCTCCGGAAATACTCCCACAGTCCCACTCTGGAAACGTGCGTAAGTATACAAGTGAGCATAAATGCGAAACACATAAAGAATAATTTACGCACCTAAAATGCACACCAAAATGCGTGGCAAAAATCACGAATGACAACCAAGAAATTGATGACAGCATACCACGATAATATCAATTATTTTATTTTTAGAGTATGTGCCATGTCACTCTTTAAATTAGTTCTATAACATTGTTGCTAAAGGCAAAATGAACTGTTATTCTCTTGTGTCGAGCAATCAACTCCTTAAAATATATTCCGGCTAATATTCTTGCAGTGGACTGCAGTGAACGAAATAACGACGTGTGCCACCAATTATTTTATCTTTTAATGCGATAATCTTGAATAATTAAATCATTTCGTCCGACAAACGATCAATAAACAATGAATTATAAAATCAATATCAAATTGTTCTTTAAAAGCCGTGTGCTCTTTAATAACCGGCATTAATTAATCAGTTGCTATGACGCTTTATATGAGATGAAAAACACCGTAGAAGCCAACCTTAACGCTTCTCAGCAGATGCTCCTTCAAAGACGTCTCCACTACCATTTTGCTCCTATTTACTTCTGCTTACCGCGGAAATTAATCCACTTCGCAATGTTTTCAATGCTTTTAGACGCCGCTTCCTATGGACGATCACCGTCCTCACCGTCGAACACGCGCTCCCACAGTGGGCGTAATCACGTTTTCGGCGACAATCCAATCGGCGCCAAGTAGGTCAAGATGCCGTCCAATCGGCGCTCAGTGGACATGTGATCACGGTGTGCCACCTGGGGAGGGTCGTCTCGATGACCAATCAGCGCCTTCTGGACATGTGATCGCGGCGCATTGCAGGCCGATTGACCACGTGTGTGTGCTTGTGCACGTCAGGCCATGTCTGCACTTGGGCGCAGTGCGCAATGTCAATATGATGATCTTAGCAAAATACAATTTCCCTTTGTTGTTTCTCTTAAATGCCAAGTGCCTCACCCACGCCCGTTGCTCACCGTTGCGCAATAACGACGAAAGCCTAACAATGCGCAATATGCAAATGGTAGATTATTTGTGCAGAACCTTTGGAACCTTTGTCGACAAATTGGCAGTGTTAGGCAAGATCACTTGTAAAATGATCTTGATCAAAGATCAAGATCACTAGAGAGAAATTGATCTAAGATCAAGATCAAAGATCACTAGAGTATAAATGATCTAAGATCAAGATCACTTTAAAAGTGATCTAAGATCAAAGATCATACAAATATAGTTATTATATCATGTATGACGTGTCACGTATGATAACGATACAAATGTCCACTGTACGATGCATGTAAACTTTTGTAATACTAAGTTACTAACACAACTGAAAACAGTTCATGACAATTTTAGTAACTAACTGTCAGTTCACAGTCAGTGTTGAACACGGCAGTTCATTTTCAGCATGAGCAGACGCTCAAACGTTGCGTCAGACAACCTGTTTCTTCGGTGTAGCTATCAAACCTCCAATACTAAAAAGTCTTTCGACAGGCGCAGAAGATGGCAGGGTTGTGTTATATTTCACAAGTGCTGCCTTGACATGTGGGTATGCCAACAAGCTAGAAAGTTCCTTATTTGGGTTATTCAGGTAGTGCATGACCTCTATCTTGACTGCATTTTCGACCAGTTGCAACTAACAAGCCTCCCCACTGAGTCCCAGTGGCAGTGCCAGTACTAATGTCAGGGCCATACCCATAATCCTCATCATCTGCACCGGCTGCACTAACATGATCATTGAGGTCCGAATGCTTGATTTGTCCGCCATTTTACTCAATACACATAGAAGTTCGTTGATTGATTGACTTAGTTGGGAGAATACGTATAATTTGATCTTTGATCTTCTGTTGATAATAAAGATCAAGATCACCGAAAAAGTGATTTAAAATCAGAGTCAAAGATCACTAGTAAAAAGTGATCTAGATCAAAGATCAAAGATCATGAATTGTGATCTTAGATCGTGATCTTTGATCTTTTGATCTAAGATCATTCCTAACACTGCAAATTGGAATTTAAAATTTGGCCGTTGAAGTATCCACTAACCAATAAAAACCATACCCTGACTTCTATAATAAGTCTGAGTGAGACTTGACCTACCACGATTGTGATCTGTCACTATTGGGACCTGTCACACGTTGTCCTCTGCGGTGATCGTCCTTCACCTCAATGTATCCGCCCACTGATTACGGTGCCCCAATTTCAAAGGAGTCTACTCTAGGGACCTTTTTTCAACAGCCAATCAGGCTTCTGTTTTCGCCACACGTCCTTCAAGCGCTTGTAGTTAGAGCAAGACTACGTGCCACTAAACACGCCCCGTGTGTTTAACAAAGTAAGCGCATATCTATTTTTACCACAATTTTAACCTCACGTTGCATGTCATAATTGTTGTGCACAGCACAGGGCCACAGGCCCATTTGTTGACTCGATTTGGTCAATTTGAACTAGGTCGCGATTATCTGTGAGAGTGACCTCGTGGAAATTTAAGGTGTGAAAATGCCGGCGTGGTCTCAAAAGATCCTAATAATTCAGTTCATAATTTCATTAATTATTCAGTGACCTCTTATCATTACAGTATGTGACTTTAGTCCGATTGTGAGCTAGCCAAATATCTATAGGGAACGCTGAAAATGCAGGACAAGAAAAACGACGGACCAAAAAAATGTCAATAACTGGAAAAAGTCGGACTGGAAAATGACGGACGAAATTTCAGGGGTGGAAAATGCAGGACTAGAAATTGGCGGACGGTCGCGGACCAAATTTCCGGGGTTGAAAATGTTCACACAACCTTTGAAATCCTCCCTCTTGGCTACGCCACTGTTTGTCATAAGGGGCTGTCCATTAATTACGTCAACAATTTAGGGGCGGGGTTTGAAAAGTTTGACAGTTGTTGACAGGGGGAGGGATCAAGAGAAGTTGGCGTCAACAATTTCACTTTTACAAATAATCAAAAACTAGGAAATTTCATGGAATACTACTTATTATAATGGAAAAAAGCATGGCAAAAAGGTCATAACCACCACATTTTGACACTCGACGGGCAAAAAAGGGAAAAATGGTCATCATCACAAAAATATTAACCTTGTTATTGGGACCTGCCATTGATCTGGGGGTCAAAAGTTTTTGATGTAATTATGGGGAGGTTAACTGAAAGTTGACAGTTGTTGACAAGGGGGGGTCAAAAATTGCCCAAAAATTGTTGACATAATTAATGGACAGCCCTAAGGGAAGTTCTCGTTGGGGTCATTAGTAAATTCATTTGTGAGAATCCCTTTCACATCCATTAGAAGAAATTGTATGAAGAGCATGTACCAGAGGAGGCATTTTATCTGAATATGTTCTTTCCATAAGGTATTCACAGAATCCAGAAGTAATTTCTCTTTTGTTAAGTTATAGCCCGCTGCACAAATTCTTAATTGACATTTCTCAAAAGGTCAACTGACTGTTAATTTTATCTGTTCATTACCTCTGATCTAATATGTGAGCCTATTGAGCCAGTTCAAAACTCTCGCATAGAGAGAGAGAGAGTAATCTTTTCACAATTGACTCACTACGGTAAGTTTCATGTAAAAGACGTTTGGGTCGATAGGAGAGTCATTTTTGCATTAAACATTGTATTCTCAGCAGCAGAGGCTGTTGTAGTCTTGTAGTATGGACAAGGATTTGCCATTTTAAAAAAATACTTATTATCTTTTATGTAGTTCATTGTTTTTAAACTGTAATTTACGCAGTTCCCGTGTGTTCTCAATGAATAGGCACTTAGTGTATATTAAAGATGAATTATAATTATTGCATATCAATATAAACGAACCTGGCAAAATATATTACGGAACACCGTTTCCTAATGTGAATAAAGCACTGCCTATACATCATAACAATTAGCCTAATCTTAATCATAATAGTGATAGTAGAAGTAATAGTGGTACTTATTATAATTATGATAATTGAAATAATTTTAGTTTAAAGAATTAGGATCATATACATAAGTTAATATATGTTAGGCAATGAATTTAATAATTTATCTTAATATAAAATTAATTGTTTTTTATAGAAATCATGATTCATTGTATTATTATTATTATTATTATTATTATTATTATTATTATTATTATTATTATTATTATTATTATTATTATTATTATTATTATTATTATTATTATTATTATTATTATTATTATTATTATCATTATCATCATCATCATCATCATCATCATTATCATTATCATTATCATTATTGTTATTCATCAATGATGATGTTAGCAATGAGAGTTCTTGAACAAGATTTGATTGAAGCATTGCACTGCAACTAAGAGCGTTTAGTAGATATAGGTTTTCTCATAAAGTAATAATAATAATAATAATAATAATATATTTTATTATTATTCTTCAGGTGCTCTGTCGACAGACAGGAGTCAAAACTCTAGCGTTGCCACTACTCTCTATCTTGAGCTTTTTTCTTCAGGGCTGAATACTACTTGTTTTTTTCCGTAGTGTCGAACATCCACTCCAGCATCAATGTCCTTGGTCGCCCTTTCTGTGCTTTCCCATTCATCTTTCTTTCTAGTAGGCTACTTCTCTTAGTAGGCTTGATTCTTCTCTCAGAACATGAATTATCCACTTCTTTTGTCTTGTATGAATAGTGTTTATTAGGCTTCTCTTCTATCCTCTACCAGACTTCTTCGTTTGTTATTTTTTCTGTCCAGCGGATTTTTTCAATTCTTCACAAAATCTACATTTTGAAAGCCTCTAGTCTCTTTATGTCTTCCTTTCTGAGCAGATGGTGTTGACATAGCATCGGTCAGTCTGTGATACCAACTGAATTACTGATTTTGTGATATTTAGACATGCTGTCTGCTACTACTTTTACTCAAGTTCTTATTTGCTCTAGGCTTGACTACTGTGAATCACTTTTTGCTGGTCTTCCATTGCTGTGACTTGGTAAACTCCGTTTAGCCGCCAGGATGATTGTTGGTGTCACAAGATGTGATCACATTGTGTCATGTGAAATGCAAAAATGTTTTGTTTTTGCTGTATTTTTTTCAGGTTCTCTATGGTTGAGCAGATAGACCTGCTGCCGGTTAAAGGGGTATTGAGAAAAGGAGGCCACTGAATGTTTGGGGTATATCAGATGATTATTAGGTGATTGTTTTCTAATATGTGATGTTACAT
The DNA here is from genome assembly GCA_018105865.1 of Metaphire vulgaris. Lineage (NCBI taxonomy): Eukaryota > Metazoa > Annelida > Clitellata > Crassiclitellata > Megascolecidae > Metaphire > Metaphire vulgaris. Next base: position 6,326,682 of record CM030836.1, on the reverse strand, counting down.
TTTATAATCTGTGGTGGTAGAAGCTTTAGTAAATTATATACTACTACTACTACTACTACTACTACTACTACTACTACTACTACTACTACTACTACTACTACTACTACTACTGCTACTGCTACTGCTACTGCTACTGCTACTGCTACTGCTACTGCTACTGCTACTACTACTACTACTACTACTACTACTACTACTACTACTACTAATAATAATAATAATAATAACAATAATAATAAAAACAATAATGATAATGATAATAATAAGGTTTAGAGTGGTTCAGTAGGGTCTGCATTGTATGAGAATTTGTTGTGACTTATTAAAACTGAAGACCTTGCACTAAAGTGACTATAAACAGTCACCTGTGGGAGGTTCTACATATTTGATTTTAGAATTGTATATAGAATACAATGTGTCTTAACCATTTATATAAATTAATAGATGAAGAAACTTCATTTACAAACACTTGTTTACACTTTCTTGAGATCATATTTAGATATTTAGACATTTTATTTCATGATAGTGTTTGGTAAATGTTTGTTGCATCTAAATAAAACTGTATGTCTGGTGTTTGTTATTTTAGCAATACTTCAAATGCATCCAGCGGACGTGCAGTTCAACTGGTTGGATACTTTGACATTTGTCTTACTCGATGTTTGTTGCTTATTTGGTCCAAATTTAGAATTGAGTTTACTGTAAAGTTTTACTAACCAAATATGTTGATGTGACTAGGAGTTACTAATAGTAGACAACAATGTAACTGTGACTATGGTTATCTTGTAGTAACAGTGGAGATTATATTGGGAATGGGAATAATCTTACAATTGTACAACAGAGATAGTGAAAATGACACCATACTATCACCGGAGCAATAATGGCAATCACAGTATTTGCCACACCAATGACATGTTAGATGATTTGGTGCTTTCTCGGTCACTTATCATCGACGACAGCAAAAGCTGTGTTCAGTTGTAACTGCTTGCAAGTATTTTGATGCATAATTTGTGAATTATTCAAGCTGAGAGTCTGAGACTCATTCACTGCAGACAAATTGTGATGTTTGATTAAGGTCTTGCATAGGCCTATAATTTTTACGTGATTTGATTTTATCTATAAGACAAATAGCAATTATTATTGATATAATTGATTACTTTAGTGCCAGACCATCTAAAATGTCGCTACACTTCCCTTTGGTAAAGTTATTCGAATTGTGAATGCTCTTACCAAGTCATCATTTCAGATTCTCAGCATCCATTTCTGCAGGTAAAATGAAATAGTGTTAATACTGGATTAAACTGCATAAAGATTATATGCAGTGGCGGCTCCAGGATTTGGCAAGTGGGGGGGGGCGTTGGGGTGGCAACTTCTAATCATGGAGGGGCAACCATTTGTTGTTATGTAGCATTAAGTATTGGGTCCCAACAGGGGGCCACTGGGGAGGCCAAGCACTCAATAGGGGGGGCACAGGCCTCCCGGGACCCCCTGTGGAGCTGCCACTGATTGTATGCAAACAAATTAATAATATCAGATCTGAGCTGCAATTCACATTTGTAGCAGTAATTCTATGTTATGAATTAGGCCTTCTGAGATAAAATCTGTAAAGACATCATTACAATTAAATTTTGTTTTTTTAAGTCTTTAAAGCTAAATTAATGTAGTGTTGCCATCATCTTGCTGTAAGATGTTTTCCAGCAGATGAAAACTAGAAGTTGGAATGAATTTGATGAATTGTTTATTCGCAAGTTGTGGGAAATTATATAGTTACTAATTTCAGATGCTTAAACATTGTTTTCTGCTTTTATATTGTTTTAATTACCGATATTAATATATTGAAGTTTACCACTGCAACAATTGCAATTAGTCATTGTAAGTACAGTATATCAAAATTATCTAACATTTTGACATGTAACAATAAATTCATTGTTGCTTGATTTCAAGTCTTCCCTGCATAGAGCAGCATAGTATAAGCAGAGAAACATGTGTAATTAAGTATACCTAGTTTGTAATGTAATGCAAGAAATGGGCAAAACATAGCTTTTCTCAACTTCTCACACAGGACAGACTCTTCAGAACCACTTTAAACCTTGTTATATTTATTTATTTATATTTATATTTAGTTTCGCCTCTCTTTCTGCTCCCTCACCCTTCCTCTCCCTCGCTTTCTTTCTCTCCTCTCTTCTCTCCCTCCCCTTTTCTTTCTTTATTTCCCTCCTTCCTCCCACCCTTCTCTCCTCTCTTCCTTTCCTCTCTCTCCTCTCCGTCTCACCTCCCCGTCTGCCCATGCCCCTTCCCTCTCTCTCCTTCCTTTCCCATCTCCCTCTCTTCCTCTCCTTTTCCCTATCGGTGGCGGCTCTACATGGGGGAACGAGGCGGGGGGACGGCGGTGCAATTGCGTTGTGCGACTTGTGTCGATTGATCTGCGTTTTAATTGAAAAACAATCTTTTGGTCCGCGGACCACGGGTTGAAAATCTCTGAAAATTTTAGTAGGATTTCCCCTGTGCTGAAGCGTGTCAGACTCAGAGATAACAGTCCTGACAGATTTTCCCATTTCATTTGGTAATCTTGGTATGCTTTCTGTATTTTTGCTTTGCGGTTTTATATATAGATTTAATTATCTTGAAAAGCGTGAGAACGCCCTTTCGTCTAAAGGTTCCGAGCTCAAGATAACCAGCACTCGACTATTTCGTCTGATGCGCCCGCTCTTTATATACTTTTTGCAAGACCACTACAGAGAAACGAGCTCTGTCTCTAGTTGGACCCGAACTCTAGCTGGAACTCTCTGCGAGAGCCGTAGCTGGCGCGGGTAGCTGGGGCGCCTTCCGGGGGAGGACGCCAGAAACCACGGTTGATTTTATTCACGGCGGCATTGCCAGTATGACAAGGAAAAAGGTCATTCTGCACAACACTACTTCTTTCGTTATATTTCACCACTTTACTCGTGCAACGTCGTGAAAAGTCTGATAAGCAAAGGAAAGGTCATCGCCAGTTTTTAGACTTTTAGTGGCGAAAAATTTATACTTTGCCCCGGGCGCCGAATACTCTAGCTACGGCTCTGCTCTCTGCCTGTACAGGTCCACCATATTGAATATGTCTTACTACCTTTATAGGTCTGAACTAAAGACACATCTATTCCCGAGTGCATACTCCCTTTTCCTTAACCAGGAAGTACAGGCTGACCTCTAGATTTCAACCACGAGCCACCAAGGACAAGATCATGACTATGATCTTCATGCAGTGAAGCGACCATCGAATGGTACTGATCAGTGGCGTCGCTAGGGTTGGTGTCACCCAGTGCGGTAAAATCGTGGCGTCACCCCACCAGACTTCCACCAGGGACCTCTAGCCTAAGCTTCCTTTAGCCTACTAGGCCTACATAATCGGTTATGAACTTATGAACATTGGCGTAGATAGGAAAAATGGCGACCGGAGCGCAACACTTGCCTTCTCCTCCATCCCCTCCCTTCCTAACCTCTTCCTCCGTCTCCCCTCCCTTCTATCACTCCCCTCTCCTTTTAACAGGGTTCCCGGGAAATTTTTTAAAAATTACAAATGCCCGTGTAGGTGAATTTTGACGCATTTTAGACACACAGAAAGACAGGATCATATATCCTTCAGTTTGAGCGCGCGGCAGTGACACGTCGAAAACCATCCCTCCCAACCTCGCCGCTCAACCTCACCCATTGCATCTGATGCTGATACACTGAAGCCTACACAAATGCTAAACTAGGACAATGTAGCTATTGTGCGTGTCATCGCAGCAGATACGGCGGCGATCTTCTGCTCGGACCATGAGATAGAGACTGCCAGCCTATATCAGCACAGTCCACTGAGTCATGCCATGGTACTAATCCCGAAATTTTTTTAAAAATTACAAATGTCCGTGGGTGAATTTTAGCGCATTTTCCAACCAGTTGCAGTCTTGCAGAACTAACTGATTATACCTGACCTGCTTCCCACCAACCCCAAAATTTTCTCATCAGTTTTGGACGATCTGTACAGGTGACCATGGGCGGTCAGACTGGAGCAATTGCTCCACTTTGCAACAATTTAGCTACACCACTGGCTATGAAACCCGAGGAGAACGAGCTCCGTCTGTTCACTCTGTGTTCTATACAATTTGAACATTTCCAATTTCTCAGTTTGGTGTCACCCCTCTGGGTGATGTCAGCCGGTGCGGTCCGCGCCCACGCACCCCCTAGCGACGCCACTGGTACTGATGTACTAATAAAATGGCACTAAAGAATTTTTCTACTACTACTACTACTACTACTGCTGCAGGGGCGGGAAGTTAACAGAGTGGTAGCAACGTTGGACGATGGTCGCGGGTTCGAGCCCCGCAAGAGCTCTAAGGTTGGTTTAGTCTTACTGCTAAAATTTAAGCAGGTATACGCCACGCGATGCACTAGCCCCATATCCGTGGTATTGCACGTCTGGCTGAGACTCTGAGGGCTATAGCCAGTGTTTAATCTAGACTCCGGACTCCGGGGGGGGGGACTGACAAGGCAGGGGAAGTCAGCTAGGGAGCTGCTGTTATTTGATGTAGTATGCCAAAATTTCCGGGGGAATTTGAAATTTCCGGGGGAAATGGCAATTTTCCCCTGGAAACGACCTAGATTAAACCTTGGCTATAGCCAGAGACGTCATTTCACTGTTTTTCATGGAGGGGGGGAAGACACTTTCGATCTGACAAGTTTGCGAAAAAGTTGGCGGCCTTTTTTAGCTTGTCGGTCATTTAAAGACTCATTTTATGCGATTCAAGCCCTCCTTTAGGGGTTGATGACTTCTTTTGGCTTTTCGGTCTTTTAACCTATTATTTAGTCAATAGGCTATGTAATGTAGAAAAGATCGACGTTGGCGGTCCTTTTCATATCGGTGATAGCGGTGATATTTGATCATCTGTCGGTCGAGTGGTCTGGCTGTCGCGCTCTTCGGGGTGGCCGCGATAAGTTCGTTCAACGTCACACAACAAGCACCTCTCGACTGGATTTTTTCACAAGTTTAATAAATCGACGAAACAGTAGCTGCGCACAGTAATTCTCTTTAACAGATGTTAATCATTTCTTCTCCGAACAAGATCTTAATCCTAACACGCTCTCTGGATATAATTTACGATTTCATGTTAGGCCTACATCTACGACTCCTCGCTCCGTCGTTCGCTTCAATGTCCCGTTTCGACAGTTCCTAGCGAGAGTCCTGCCCAGTGTTTAATCTAGGCCGTTTCCGGGAAAATCGCCCTTTCCCCTGGAAATTTCAAATTCCCCCGGAAATTTTGGAATACTGCATGGACTAACAGCGGCCCCTAGCAGAATTCCCCCGGCTTTGTCAGTTTTCCCCCCGGCGTTTTTAAGTTCCCCCCGGAAGCCAGGAGTCTAGATTAAACACTGGTCCTGCCCCTCTTCCTTTTCTCGCTTTTATCCTATAGCGGCTATCTGTCAATCAAGTTCCACCGTTGCATTGGTTTCCTCTGATTCGCAGATAGCCGCGACAATCTACCAGTCATCTTAATAATTATAGTCTTATACAGTTTGCTACTAACGTTTACTAGATTTAGATTATAAAGTCACATTATGATTCTATTATATAGAACATAAAACATATTATACATATTATACATACATACATACATACATACATATTATACATATAAAACATATTATTTTAATAATCCTGATCTCTCCGAGTGAGAATATTATATAAGTACGTGTTTTTGTCGCTATTTATTTGTCTGGTCTTTTTAATGTACCATTACAGGCTGTGAAAACTAAATAACACAAACATTGGCGAAAAAAGATTCAACGGCCCCCTGCTCTCCCCCAAATGACGTCCCTGGCTATAGCAACGGAGATCAGCGCCGCCCTATGAGCCCGTGAGGCTCGGTAAGACTTTGACTTTTTTGACTACTGCTCATTTGATTCGATGAGATTCAAACAGTGGTTAAGTTACTCTTTCAGAGATGCCGAATCTCCTTATTTTTCCTCGGGTCACAATATTTCTACACAACGTTTATATTCATTTTAAACGAACATTTAGAGTGCAGTTCACGTTTTATTTTCTTTCCCGTGCATGCAAAGTGCTAAAGTAAACAATAAAATATCACAACGAACAAAAGGTACCTTTCGGATCTCTTGCTAGACGTCCCGGATCAGAGATCCGGCAAGGTCCGGCCAGGGTTTAATCTAGGCCGTTTTCGGGAGAATTGCCCCTTTTCACCCGGAAATTTCAAATTCTCCCCCCGGAAATTTTGGCATTCTACACCAACTAACAGCAGCCCCCTAGCCGACTTCCTCCCGGCCTTGTCAGTTTCCCCCCGGAGTCCGGAGTCTAGATTAAAACCCTGGATCCGGTTCAATTTACCCCTGGATTCAACTCAAGGGCGGTTTTACTTTGGAGCAGAGGATGTAGCCCCAAGATTTCAGCTTTGCCCTCCACTTAAAATGCCAGTTAGTTTGTTTTGTTTTTACGGGTCAACTAAACTGGTGACACAGGCCTTTTGCTTGCCACCCATTCTGAGAAGTTAATTACATGTTTTGCTCATCAGACAGTTTCGTGAGTTAGGGGCGCCCCAGGCTTCGCGGTTACAGACCCTAGTCTGCTTAGCCTTCAGTTTTATTTGGCTAGAACCAGGCCCGTACGAAATGGGGTGCAGGGGTGCAGCTGCACCCCCTGGAAAAATGTAGGGGGTGCAGTGCACCCCCTTGAAAGAAGGTGGTCTGTACCCTGTCTGCACCCTCTGTAGCCTTAAAAAAGTGTGCAGATGACCTTTTTTGCTTGTCAATTAAGGGGTATTTTTAGGGTGAAATTGTCGGTGTCGACGACCTTTTTGCTTGTAAAGGCATTTTTGGTGTCGACAACCTTTTTTTGCTTGTCAAGGATTTGAAAGAGAAAACTTTTACCTGGTGAAATCTGCACCCGCTGAAGAAAATTCGTTCCGACGCCACTGGCTAGAACCGCTCTGATTCCCCTCCATACTTAATAGAAAGGATTACAGAACGATGCGATCGAACGTTGGAAAACCAGCAAAATATCGATGATGATCAGTGTTTATTCTAGGTCTTCTCTGGGGGAATTTCCCCCCAAAGATTTAAAATTCCCTCCAAATTTTTTTCTATATGTTGCATTGGAGGATGGGAATTTCCCCAAAAGTGTGACGAGTGGGGGGTTTTCTTTCAAGAGGGGGAAAATATAAGGATTATCATTTTTTGCTCACCAGAGCACCGGAGAAGGATATGAAATATAAGTAAGATGACCTTTTTTGCTTGTCACCACATCCGAGAATGATAAAATATAAAAATATAAGGGTGACGACCTTTTTTTGCTTGTCAAGGTTTTTACAGAGGCAAACCTCCCCCAAACATTTCAAACTCCCCCCAATGTCAAGGTGGGTAGAATAAACACTGGATGACAGGCCCGCCGCAAGTGGGGGTGCAGGGGGTGCAGTGCACCCCCTGGAAAGAAGATGGGCTGCACCCCCTTTCAGCTAAAATTCGTCAAAATTGCCAAAATTTGCTAAGGCTGGCCCAAAAATTGCCAAAAATTGCTAAAATTGGTCCAAAATTGCCAACATTTGCAAAAAATGTGCAAAAAATCGCCAAAAATTTGCTCAAATTAGCAAAAAATTGCTCAAATTGGCCATAAAATTGCCAAAATTTGCCGAAAATTTGCAAACAATTATCTTGCCCCAAAGAAAAGTGTGAAATGATGCTACTGCTTTTATCTGGAGAAAATCTGCACCCCCTGATGAAAATTCGTTCCGGCGGACCTGCTGGATGATGATGATGGTGACCTAAATTTGTTCCTCTATAGTAGAAGTTACCTGGATGACCGTCTTTCCAAGCAAATATAAAAATATTTTAATTAATTTGGAAATTCGTCACGATGTTTTTAACATGTAAAGTACGGGGGCCGCGGCCCCCTAGTTGTTTTCCTGGCCCCCGCAGTAATTATATTATGACAGTCCGCCTTTTATTCCGAATTTTTCCCTTTTGGACTTTGACAGTCTTTTCAGAGAAACACTGGAAACTGTTGCGCATCGCCATCATACCTGATTGTCTGCACTTTTCATCCGATATTAGAAATTTTATTCTACTTCCATTATGGTTTGTGGGTAGGGACTATCCATGAATCATGTCAACAATTTTTGGGCAATTTTTGACCCCCTCTCCCCTTGTCAACAAGTTCAACTGTCAACTTTCAGTTACCCCCTATAATTACGTCAAAAACTTTTGACCCCCCCCCAAGATCAATGACAGGTTCCAATAACAAGGTTATTATTTTTGCGGTGATGACCATTTTCCCCTGTTTTCCTCATTGAGTGTCAAAATGTGGTGATGACCTTTCTTGTCATGCTTTTTTCCATTGTGATAATTAAGTAGTATTCCATGAAATTTCCTATTTTTGATTATTTGTAAAAAGTGAAATTGTTGACGTCAACTTCTCTTGACGTCCCCTCCCCTGTCAACAACTGTCAAACTTTTTCAAACCCCCCCCTAAATTGTTGACGTTATTAATGGACAGCCCCAGCCAGGCAGAATAAACTAAAACGGGAAGTGCCAAAATTAGTTTTCATCCGGAATTTAAAAGTTTTTCATCGGCCCCTAGTAATTTTTCTTTAAAAAACGCAGAAATTCTTTGACCGCTATTCGAACTTTACTTTGAGACAAACCCCACATCTTTAAAGGACGCTGCTTTTATAGTTGCTTAACTTGTTGTCGGTGATCTCTGGGCAAGCCCTAGAAGGCCGAATGCAAGTTACGTAAACATTGAAGTGCCGGGCAGCAGATGCATGAATAGGCCTAATGGCCTATAGGCGTAGCACTGAAATCCTGCGCTGTTCTTTCTATGTATACAAACCAGCAGCGATTGAGATATATTATTATTTTCTGTTGCATAACGAAACGTACCTTTCTACGACAATGCACATGGGCTATAGGCCTACCACACAGTGGCACACGCACAGACACACTCACGCACATACGCGCGCGCGCCGCTCAGCTTCACGTATGTTTATAACTTGAGGGCAGATGCTGATCGCAGCAACATCGGCTGCTGCAGCTGACTTACGCTGCTGAAGAGAGATGAGAGAGAGAGGGGTAGGGAGGTGTTTTAGCTGGAGATGATCGATCGGAGTGAGTCGGCGGTGAGCTGCTGCTGCTGCTGATGATGATGATGATGATGACGATGAAGAGAGAGAGTGACTCGCTTGGCTGCAAAGGCCGTCACAGCCGACTGAACGCCCATGCGGTGCGGTCATGTCGTCGTCTCCATATAGCGCATCGTTTCAGTTGATATTCGTCTCTCAACTATCATGACAACCGTTCTTCCAATTAACAGAGAGACGAGTGGATTGATCTGAGTACGGTAGGAAGACGTGACTTTATTCTAGACGTTTTAACGTAGAAATTGCTTAAGTGTGAATCAATTCACAATGGTGTGTGTGTGTGTGTGTGTGTGTGTAGATAGGTAGGTAGCAGTGGCGTAGCTAGGCAAAGTGCCGCCTGGGACGAAAATAAAAAAGTGCCGCCTTTTCGCGGCGGAAAATTTCAAAATTTCCTGGAAAAAACCTTACCAATCAAGTCTCTAAAAATGTCTGACAAGCAAAAATCCCTAATAATTATTTTAAAAATTTAGGAATTCTCGAAAATGCCGCCCCTAGGGCAAGTGCCGCCTGGGGCGCTTCGACCCCTCTGCCCCCTCTCGCTACGCCACTGGTAGGTAGGCAGGTCTGTAGGCCTGCGGCTGGTGTTTTTAATCTGGAGGTCTTCAGTCGAAGGCCGTTCGAGCAGAGCCATTTGACGATCGATGAATGAACGATGAGAGTCTGAGACCTGGTTTTAAAAGTCTATGCAAATGAAGTGACAATCGGAAATTGCCCGTGGCTTTATTAGTATGGGGTCATAAGAGAGACTGTCAACAACTATTATTCCTGCAATGGGAAACGACAGTTCGGAATTTTAAAAAATGTAAAGAATGCATTTATCAGAATCCTGCGTGTAAATCCTGAGTCAAGATTTCAGTTATCCCTGTTGATCTACACGCAGATTCCTGAAATTTGAACACAAGCAGTTAATGGTCAATGCCACCCATACAGTTGCTTTTTAAGCATCCAAGCAAATGTTTGATTTTTTAAAGAAAGCTTTGGGATTTCGAATAATCCCTCCTGAAAGTTTCAACCTCTAGTGAGGGTTAGGCAATCAAAAATCAAATTTTTTTGATCACTACAGGTTAAATCAGTGTTTTATACAGGCCTGTTAGAAGGGGAGATTCCCCCCTCCCAAAAAAACAAAACTCAAAATTCCCCCAAAATCCCAGCACTTACGCACATTTTGCATTGAACTGTGTCTTTTCCCCTCCAACCAAGTCGATTTGCCCCCTGAAAGCCTCAATTCCCCCTCCAAAGGCCTGGAGTCTGGATAAGACACTGGGTTAAATATTGACTAGTTTGGGTCCCGTTGAACCCCTGGCAGACCGACCGCTGGCTGCAAATGTAGACTAACAGAGGTTGAATTACTGCAGTTAATCAATACTATTATTTTCTCTCCCATTCAGTATTAAGTGACGTCCCAATCAATGTGGAAGAAATTCCCATTTTACAAATTTTGAACTAATTTTCTATGCAACCAAACAGCGGCCCTGCATTTTGAGTTCGAGGCGGATCTTCCAAATCCCCCCCCCCGATGATAGATGCCAATGGCTGTAATAGACAGCTAACGCGTAGTCAATGTAAATTCTGTTGTCCAATATTTCAGCAAATGGGGAATAATTTATGTGCAACATGGCAGAGAGGCTATAAGGCGGAATCAAGATGGCCAGTCAAGGATCCGCATCTGATCAGGTAAAGTCGAAGATAGTTGTAGAACATAATGAGAATTTTTTCTAATTTTTGCATTTGAATTTCTGTCTTTCATTCATTACGGACCAATAGTTTTGGTTGATAAAATCAGCGGAGTCTGTACGTGTTGTGAACTAGAATTAGATCTGCTGATGTAAAATGACAATATATGCAGAGTGTTCTTGCTGGAAATTTTGTGACGTTATTTCACACAGAAATAATTTAGTGATGAGTGCGTTCTTATTAAAGTTTAAACACTTTGGCACAAAATTCTGTCATTTAATAATAATAGGCAGTGTGTGTGTGTGTGTGTGTGTGTGTGTGTGTGTGTGTGTGTGTGTGTGTGTGTGGGTGTATGATTTGTAGTATTGACATTTACAACACTGTGTAAAACATAAAGATCAATTCAATCTATAATTTATAGACTTTGGGCAGAAATTTTCAAAGTAAAGGAAGAAAATAATCAATGGAGCCGAATTTCAGAGGATGTTGTTCCAATCAATGTTTTTTGCATTCAAAATTCACCGGAAACAGTTCTCCAGGTCATTGCATACAACCGACTTGTGGAGAAGATTTTCGATGTCTTCATTACACAACCGGGTGAGTCGGGATTCATGTTTTCCCAGCTTCTAAGATTGTCAAGTGAAATAATGAATTTTGTGATTGATTTCGTGCTGCTATCTGAGATATTCTAATAATTATTGAAATGGGCAAACATGAGAGAGAGAGAGAGATATTGAAAGAGATTGAAAGAGATAGAAAGAGAAAGAGAGAGACAGACAGACAGGCAGGCAGACAGACTGACAGAGACAGACAGACAGAGACAGAGAGATACAGGCAGAGAGAGAGAGAGAGAGAGACAGACAGAGAGACAAAAAGACAGACAGAGACAGAGAACAGAGACAAAGAGAGGAGAGAAGAGAGAAATAGATACGAACCGGTAAATGATAGAAATTATTATGAATTGTGCAGTCACAACAGATTAAATGATTCATCTGATTCAAATGCGGTGACTTTTTATCCCATCTTCAATTCTTAACCTCTATGGATTTATCAAAGTTGACCATTTAGCATGAGTCCTCTTGAGTGATGTCTACGGTTATCTTCTTTCAAGTGTAGGCAAACCAATTTTGACAGCGTTCTCTGTCTGGATTGGGCTCTGTCATTGGCAACTGAGCCTGTCAGAGCAGGTCCTCAGTATGCATAGAAATTCTGGGCACTAAGAGAAAATAAATATTTTCAACTTTTCAAAGAATACTATAAGTTTTTGCTGATGTTTGCCGTTTGTTTTTCCATAATTTTTTGAAATTCTCAAGTGTTTCATCCCTTAGCTCTTATTTTTATGGCTACAGGAAGGCACAGATTTTGAGATTTCAGAATATATAAAATTATGTTTAAGATTCACAATTTCTTTGACGTCTTTGTGATTTTTTACGATGCAAGTCCTTTACCTCTACAGTTTCAGCAATGCTCAAACTGAAAGCTTTGACAAATTTTTGATTATCTGTTAAGTTATGAGTCCATTAAACATGCTATATGTTCCATCAACAAGCGTTTCCACATTGCAAAATGCTGTCCTGATGATTTCATGCATCCTCGCGAGTCTCAGAGTTTCTTGTGACAACCCATCCACTTGACCACAGACCAAGAAGACGGTTAATACTGGCTGACCGAACCAAAATTGCTCTGTCACTTTCCATTTTAGTGTTGTTGGTTTCTCTATGCTAAGAAGCGACTTGATTAACAAAGGCATTCTCATCCTTCGCTTCCTTCCATCGGCAGCTAACTGTTCTTCACTCTTCCTCCTCCTCCTCCTCCTCCTCCTCCTCCTCCTCCTCCTCCTCCACCAAATTGGCGTCCACTTAGAGAAGCTCACTGGCCTTGTACTGGAGACATAGGGATGTGAATGAGGCCATAAATTGCTCTGCATTCTCAACTTTGGCCATTTGCATCATTTTGTCACTTAGGGCTCGTCCACAAATGACGTAACATGCCTAGGTGGGGGGGGTCCGGACATTTGTTATGAAGTATGATGAGGGGGGAGGGGGTTCTGTAAATGTGACGTGATGCAACACAAAATTTTTAAGGGACGACCTTTTTCTTTTTTTGCTTGTCAGGGTATTTGGAGAGGGAAAAATACAAGGAAGACCTTTTCTTGCTTGTCAGTATGTTTGGAGAGGGAAAAATAGAAGGATTAATTACCTTTTTTGCTTGTCAAGACTTTTCGGAAGACGAAAAGGGGGGTTGGCCCGTTGTTACGTCATACTTTAGGGGGGTCTGACTTTTTGTTACGTTGCGTTACGTAGGGGGGTCAAAAAAGTGCCAAAAATTGCGTTACTTCATTTATGGACGACCCCTTATGATATCTTTATGTACCGGTATTCATCACCTTCTGTTTAAGTCTCCAGTAAATTGGCTTTGGCCAGTTTTTTACAAGTTAAGTCAGTGCTTTCTTATTCAGTGAAACTTGACTAAAAATATGTATATATCAGTGTCATGAATTTACCGGTCCATTTCAGTAATCGATTTGATGTGTAGAGCTTCACAATAGATTTTTGGTGAATTCACGCGTGATTTAAAGCATCAGTCTGTAACGCATTTGACAGATCCTGCTTGGCATTATTTCTGCACTCAGTTGCAGTTGAGTGAGTCGGTGTCACTGATCTTCTGTATAAGCAATGAGTGTAAATGGATGTTTTGAAATGACAGCTGGGTAGGCATCAATTGAAGTTCAATGGTTAGAGCACTGTTATGTTATGTTAGTCATGAGGTCCCAGGTTCACACCTCAGTTGTGACAGTGGCCAGTGCGGAAGATGGCAGAGTGGGTCACGCACTGGAGCGGAAGGCTGACAGAGCGGGTTCAAGCCCCATTAGCACCCCTAGTGGCTTTCACACAGGCAGTAATGCCTCCTAAGTCACTTTAAATCGTGCTAAGTAAGTAAGTTATATAAGTACATCAGGTGGGAAAAAAGGTGGAAAGGTTTTTAAGTCTGATTACTGTTCTCATTCAGCCAATATAAAAAAATTGAAGATGCTAGACTTCGGGTTCTTCAGATGAGTGATGAGTGACCATGCATCAATCTCAGTACAGATAGCCACACTCCCGATTTTGAGCATATAGTCAAGTTGGTTTACCATTATTTGGGATTTCAGTGAAAAATCTGGTAATTTATGATGGCTACAAAATTTTTGCTTGTAAGAAAATTAGTTCAGGAGTAATGAAGACAACATTTTTTTCATTTCACCAATTGTGCAGCAATTTGTAACTTAATTAATTAATAATTTCAGAAATTTGATTCTAATAGTTTGATGCAGTTGTTTTGTGGTAGAATGCAAATTGATAGCTTAATATGGTGATTTTTTCTACAGCTGCATAGCATTCACACCTGAATTTGATTTGTATTTTAAATTCTCTTTTGTGGATTATTGGTAATGAAGGATTTACAGATTTCCTATTATAGGCAGGTAATGTAATTACCGGGTATTTAAGCAGGATTTTTACTTCTATTTAGGCCTTGTTCCTGCTTTAGATTTAGTAGACCAGATGTGAAAGCAGTGATGTTGGCATTATTTTGCTTCTGAAAAGGTGTGACTGAAATGGTGTTAGATCAGAGATGGCCAACCGGCAGCCCGCTGGATGCTGATTGGCGGCCCGCATGGTATCTTCCCAATTAAATTTATTGGTCCTATTTATGCATGCAATATTGAGTCATGAGTAAGACTTTTAGTTCCTGTGCTTAATTTAGTAAAATCGTAACTTAGTGTAAAATGCTGTTTAATTGTAACTGTTACCAGTTGTGTGACTGCAGTCAGGGGCGGCGCTGAGGGGGTGGGTCCGCGGGTCCGGACCCACCCAGCCTCGGGCAGGGCACCCGAGCAAATCGTGCAAATATGCAGAGAAATTTTGTTTCTCGTGGGGAGGGGTAGTCTTAGCTGGGTCCTGGTTGTGTAGATTGCATTAGACCTACCCAGCCAAAAAAACCAGCACCGCCTCTGACTGCAGTGAGACTGTACTACTGTTGAAAACAATGATGTGCAAAAGGCACCAAAAATGCAGCCCCTTGCATGTTGATCAAAACTTATGATGGCCTGCTTGTAGCAGAAGGTTGGCCACCTCCGTGTTAGATTTATGCGTGCATTTAATGTGATTTACGGCTGACTACCCTATGTGGTCAGTGTAGGTGTGGTCTTGACCTCTTGAGCAGTAAAATGTGTTCAGCATATTATGACAAAAATAATTGGCAGCAGTTTCAAAGTAAACCTACTACTATATTAAATGTGCTAAAATTAGTTTACTGGGAAATTATGGTTTAGAGGTCTGAGTTTGCTTTTTGACCATACATGATTATTAAAATTATGAAATCAGTTTCATCTCTGGCCAGTAACATATTTCTTGCCAAAAAAAACGATTCATCATTGTACTTAATTGTGATGTAGTAAATAGGTTTAATAATTTCCACATCAAGACATATAAATAGAGTCATCAGTGAATAGAACAATTTAAGCATGCCAAAGCCTCTGATGACGTCATCTATGCAAATGATGATATTAATAGCCTCATTTAGAATTTAGTAGCATTTCAGAGGTAATGAATACTGCATGTGAGTTTATAACATAAACATGGATAAGCTGCTATCTAGTGTTCAAGTAGCTAATAAAACCTTTTAAGCCCATGAATTGTTTTAAGGAGAATTTGTGATATCAAATTCCTTCTTTAAAAATAAAAGGCCTTGGTTTTCTAGAACAATTGATAGTTTTAAAATGAAGGTCCATCATTGCCATGTAAGTTGAATGGCACTGTTCTGGTTTGAGGGAAGACTGTTGTTCTTAGTAGCTGGATGCTCTGCGATTATCAATGGCGCCGAATTTTGCAGAGGTTTTTGATAAGGTTGGCGGATTATAAAGATAAATGGAAATTTTTGATCTCATGGGACCAATAGATGACACAAGTTATGTTCCAGAATTTGATCGAGTTATCCATTTCTGTGGCAGATATTTTGCTGACTGGAAGGAAGATATGACAGAGAGAAGACCGTGACCCAGAAATTGGAAATTTGCCAAAGAATTGTTGATCATTTGGGACACATGAAAGGGAACAAAATGTCGCCATTAAGCGAAAGATAAAATAATCGAAAAGGAAAATCGCATTGCATTGACTCGCAATGGACGTGACGGCTAAATGAAACAATGATTAGGATTAAAGAAATTAGAAACATTGATATTTAGAAGCTGCAGCTGATGCTGGCTCAAGTGGTAATAACATGATCAATTCTGGTTGGAAATCATTCATCAGTTAGTGCTGGTTTTGGAGTGTCATCCTCAAAATTATGACTGATTTACCAGGAATTCATCATGCTATTTGCAGCGGCGGTTTCACAAGGAGGGGGACTGGGGGGGGCGTGCCCCTATTGAGTGCCTGCCCCCCCCAGTGGCCCCTCTGTTGGGACCATATACTTAATGCTACATACATAACAACAAATGGTTGGCCCCCATGATTAGAAGTTGCCACCCCAACGGCCCCCCCACTTGCCAAATTCTGGAGCCGCCACTGGCTATTTCTTCTACTTTACTTTTCCTTCAATAAATTGGCTTCTCCAAATCCTGACTCTCAAGGTTACCCACCACATTGCAAAGGATTTTTTTAGTGACAGACAGATAGACAGACAGACAGACAGGCAAACAGACAGCATGAGACAGACAGACAGACAGACAGACAGACAGACAGACAGACAGACAGACAGACAGACAGACAGACAGACAGACAGACAGACAGACAGACAGACAAAGTTTCTTTGGTTCAGCTATATTCAGCAGAGTTATGGTAATCTCTTGTGCTTTAATTTAGTACAAAGCTTTCCCCTCTAGCAGCAATAAGAGCTGAGACAATGATTTGAATGTTGCCAGCCAGTCTATAATTTGAGTGATCCATATTTTCATTTTCTCTGACAAATAAAACTTTTTTAAAATGTCTGCCAAATAGTAGCGAAAGTCTGTGGTAACTCCATCTGCCGCCACCCCTTCCAAACAATTTGCATACCCGCACCATGATCTTTGCTATGCACAGCCAAAACCCACCCACCCACCCCAAGATTAAGCTAGCAACCAGCTTCCTCCATACCTCGAATCACCAACCGCCATCTAACCTCTCGTCAACTGACATACAGTCAGCAGATTTTTCACTGTTGAATATACAATTGTTGAGCTGAACTACTGTGCCTGAGAATAAGCGGTTACTGTTGTGCTGCTTTCCAGGGCGCTATATAAATCCGCAAGATTTTACTTACTTGCATACTTACTGAGCTGTTTTGATTTCAGTTGGGATGAATATTAATAATTTGGCCATTTATTCCCAATATACTTTAAGCAGTAGACCCAAACTATAGCAATCAATCATCAATTCATTGTGATCAGTTTAAAATACTCTGCAAGAATATTAATTAGGTCTATGTTAGCATAGAGAGCATTCTGAAATTAAAATGTTATTAATTTTCCACCCTGTGGCCTTCATTTTGTTCAGTTTCATAATTTGAAAGAAGCCTTGAAAGAGTTATCATCCAGTGATGTGCCACTTTTGTTGTTTTGAAAAGCAACCAAGTACTGGTAGTCGATATAATGTACCGGTAATTTATATGTTTATTTACAAATATTTAAGCTACTGAGAGCATGAACTCTCAGTAACATATATAAATTATGTTAGCAAAGAAATGAGCATATATATATATATATACACACACCGGTATATATAAAATAATATACCAGTGTATATATATATATATATATACACACACACACACACACACACACACATATATATAATGTAGCAGAATATTTGTATAGCACTTCTTCTGAAGAATCACTTGGTGTGCACACACATCTATATTATGCACCTGCTAGGTACTTGCATGAAAAAATACAGGGTGGCACAATAAAAACCGGACTACCGGTAGTCACATTGGGTTTGGCATTTAATATAGTCCGGTTTTTTGTGCCACCCTGTATAATAATGGACCTTTAAAAATTTTAAATTTTGACACACAACATTTTAAAGTTTGTTTGCCCCTAAATTTTACACTATCACTTTTGACTCTTGCCTTTGCATTGTGATTCTTTGACAGCAATTTGTGTTAGTTTTGCATTCTGGACTAACGTTGTTCCCTTTTTTAATTTGGATCTGATAGTCTAGTTTACAATTGCCGAATCATGAGTACTGATGACAATATTATTAACGACCACCAGGATTTGCAGTCATGGATCAGGGGAATATTTTCGTTGCCTTGGCAACCGGCGTAAATCCCTGGACAGTTTTTGGCTTGCGTCTGTGCATCTATCATCAGAAGCCAAAGCAGTATTGCAATTTTGGCAGAACTTTATCGGCAGCTGTTTCACTCCTTGGTGCACTGTTTGTGTTCAGAAGCTGATTGTGTTTTTCTGCTGGAATCCCAGATCCTATTTCCCACTTGGATTCTCTTTCAATCTGCTCAGAAATTTGATTTACAGGAGCAGCATCATATGGTTATAGTATTTGCTGAATTCTGATGTTCCCCGATGATAATGAGGTTGAATTCCAAATGTCACACGTCCCTGAGAATGCTGCTGTCCTCCGCTTGCTTCCATTCGTGGTCATGATGAAACTTGCTGAGTTAAAAAATTGAGACTTAATATTTGTGGTATTTTTTATTTCATATTTTAATTATGTTTGATCCTCACAGGCCACCGGTTTAGGAAAGAACTATTTATGAGTGTCAGGTCATATATCTCTGTTAAACTAGGGTCTTATGGTGACCTATTGACCTATTTGAAATAGAGCCCTGTATTCCTACATGTTACTGCAGACAATTTACTCAATGTACCCGGTAAGTCTTTGCATGTACGGTACGGTACACTATTTTTATACACTTTTTAAAAAATCAAATTTATTTTGATTCCTGTTTTGTAGTGACTACGTAACTTGTATTTTCCTTATTTGGTGATCATTGCAGGAACTCAGTTTAGCCAGTCGTCAGAATGCTTTGTGCATTGGCGTGATGAAAAATCAGGCCACGAATGGGGATTAAATTTCACTAATTCCTGTGATGCTCGAGCCTTCAGAAGCTGCTGTACGGTATGTATGCATGCAGCTATTTCAAGAAAGATTAAGCGCATATGAATAAGCAGCTACTGCTGTACTGCTTTCCGGGGCGCTGTATAAGTTTACGAGATTTTACTTTACTAACTTTAGCAGCATGTTTCAAAGCTCCTTTGTAAACTGTGTTTTTCATGCTTTGCTAATGGTAAATCAATAAATCGATACATCGAAGTTATCGGCAAATTCGTAGGCCATAACGTAGACTCAGAAATATGATCATATCACTCCTGTACTCAAATCACTTTTTTAATTACCAGTCAGGCAATGACTTGATTCTAAATTCTGCTTAATGATCCACAGTAGGCTACATTCAAACCAACCATCATGCCTCTGGTCTTTGCTCACTGTCCAGGCTCATAGACACTTAGCCAGGTCTTCAGATGCATTGACTCTGTGCCACTCTTGGTAAGCGCACAGTTTCAGTGGCTGGGCCAACGATATGGAATTCACTCCTGGCATTGGTCCTCTCTGCTGAGTCTCTTACAACATTTCGATCCATACTCAAAACTTACCTGTCCTCTATTGCCTATCCACCATAACCGGGAACTGGAAAATCAAACTGACTTATTGGCTTTGACAATGGAGACTGCGATTCAAATCAAAGCGTGACCTTCAACTGAGGTCAAGGACATTACTAAAATAGCGCTATAGAAGCTAACTGTTAATGATGAATTCATCAGGAAATTGAAAGACTTGCAGTTCCTGGTGAATAAAATAATAAATGTTGCCAACTTGTTGTTTAAATCTGATTTGGTTCTCATTTATTACACTTACTGTTCAAGATCTCTAAAAAGCAATGGTATTATGATGCTACAACCCCAAAATCTTGTTACCTCTAGTGGGGATAAGGCTGTGCAAAACACTTTGATTATTGTGGACTGGGGTTAATCCTCAATCCTCTCTGGTAAATTGAACACTGCTTATATTGAAGATCTGGTTTTTGTGTAAGTGAAGTAGCGTATTTGACTTCACAGATGTTCTTTTGGATCATCCATCTGTAAACTGATTGAATTTTGGTTTCTGATTCTATGTCATACACATGATGAAATTTTATCATCTTGCTATTAAATGCAGTACAAATTTTATATTTTGATTTTTGCTAAATAAATTGCAATTATTTTTTGAATGTATTTTCAATTGATTTATATGTGCTTTCAAATCTGAAGACTTTTATTTATGACAATTTGAAGATGATTATCTCTAGTTTTCTACGTTGTTATGAAATTTTATAATAGTAAATGTGTATGTTCTGTGACTGCTTTTTATACATCCTAACGATGTTCATTCGTTTATACATTCTGTTAATTAATTCTGCATACTCCTTTACTAAACTGTGTCAACCGTGGTCTTGCCAGTTGTCACGTCAGCCTTATGATGCATTCAGAATGATTGGAAGCGGGTCACTTACTGTTACTGTTCTTGCTATTCAGGAGGACTGTTGTTATTATTGATGATGGTGGTGGTGGCGATGATAATGATGATGATGATGATGATAGGTTTTCACTTCCCTCATCTGCGATATCATCTAGTCTGTGAATGCAATAAGAAAATTAGCATACTATTCTAAGTAATGTCGTCTCTGACTGTTGTGTTGAACATTTTGAAGTCATTATGTTAAACTTAAAAACTTAAACTTAGCATGATTTAAAGTGGCTTAGAAGGCATTACTGCCTGTGTGAAACAGTGAAAGCCACTAGGGGCACTGACGGGGCTTGAATCCGCTCCGTCAGCCTGACGCTCCAGCAAGTTACTGAAAGATTTTGATGGTGTTATTAGTACCGGTATATTAGTATATGTTATACGTTGTTAAGGTTCCGATTCCGCCTATTTCTGGACTTGGAACGTCGTCCATTCCTGATTCGTCTCAGTTCCACAAGGTAAGCTCTGCTGACGTGATTCTTGATCAGACATTGACCTTCTCAGGTAGTTGACGTGTAACCAGACGTTTTAACAGGTTAGGTGTACCTCAAGGAAGCTCTAGATGAAGGGCTGGTAAAATGGAAAAACATAAAATGCGAACAAGCAAAAGTGCACTGCGGTGCTGCTATTAAGGGTACTTTCTATTTTCAGCTATTAAGGGATAAAAATGGCCAGAAAATATGAAGCTGATATATTTTCAGCCGGGAGAGAGTCAACAGGTTTTTTAAATCAGTGAACGCCTAGAAAGTAATCCTGTGTGCATTAATGTCTTAGCAGTTGCATATTTTTTTCTGCCTAATCACAAGCAGATGGTGACATAAAGTATATTTCACCTTTGTTTTAAAATTCATTGTAGAAGCCGCTGGCAGAGAAGTTGACGTCATTTCCTGATTACTCTTTGCCACCTAATTTATTGTTGCCACCAAAAAATGCAAATATATCCGAAAGCTCGAAAGACAGAAGGACAAATTTAGTGGCGAGTGACACAAACAGTCATTACAGTTCACCCACACACCGTCATTCTCTCGCCGAGCACCAAAACTCAAATTGCCGTCCTCGTGTGGCCCAACCATACCAAGTGCGCCAAATCATGTCAGTATATCTAGACAGCAGATGTCGGTGTAGCGCTGGCCGTGTTTCTGCCGAACATCGTGGAAATCCCACCGGATCTTATTCTCTTCCATCCAACATTCCAGTCACAAATCAAGAACGTTTGCGTCGGTTAGAGCGTCTCCATGGAGACGGCAACATGAATATGGCGTTGTTTAAACAGCAGACCACCGTCTGTTCAAAGCATTGTTGTCCTGTTGGACGTGTTCCGATGGAAGCGGTCGATTACGACAATTCTGTAAATCAGAAAATCTGTCAGTACATGGCAGCAAGAATTTTGGAGAAACCACCGCTGGCACTAGAGTGGAAGGCGGGGGCCAGATGCGATAGAGGAGATGAAGTCGGTGGCAGAAATCACCGTTGTTGCTACAGCTCAGTTGGACGTGAGCTGCCAAGGCGTTTGAACGGTCCCGAAGCAACTGGGAGCAACAATTGTGTTTCAAAAAACCACGCAGAGGGAAATGCAAATAGAAAGAGATGGAGCGCAGAGGATAAGATTAGAGAATATGATTGTAAGGAGATGGAGAGAGAGGACAGATCTTTCGTATCGACGGTTCAGCTCGGTCCGTCCCAAGAGGCAGACTCTGCTGCGTCAGATTTATCGGCGGCAGATGTGATTCGATCAGACAGCATTGCTGCCGCATTGCAGAGGGAAAGAATCGATTCTCGTGAGACTAGAAAAGAAGAACTCATCGTAGCAGACGGTCAAAATCTTATGCTTAACAACAGAGAAGAGATAGAAAAAACAGTCAGTACTTCGATAAAGCCGTCTTCTAGTCCCGGAGATGCAGAAAAAAACTTTGTTTCTCATTCTGCGATCAACGTCACATATGATCATCCGCGAGTGCCACAGACAGCATCCGTAATGACAACAGAGGGTTCGGCAGTAAGGCATTCCGACCAACGGGGAATTCCTCAGAATGCAGAAATGCCAGTTGACATCCACAAAACTGATGCCGTTAAAAGCGATTTGCCGACCAACAGATGGAGCCCAGGTCTGTCACATGACTTATAGATATGACTTAATCTTGTAACGTATGGAAATTTTTTTGACGTTTTTGTTACTATGGTGCAAATTTTCTGTACACTCGAAAGGCAAATCAAATAATCTGGCAAAGATGCTTTGGTTTAAAATTAAAAGTGAATAATTGAGAGATGCAAAAGCAAGAGATTGAACGGAAAGGCAGAAATTCATTTGTTTAATTTCTGAAAACCTTGATTCAGTATATTTGTTTTTTTAAATTGCGAGAATCATGGATTTAATATAATGAATTTTCTTGAATTTGATGGGTTGCTTTATTGGCTGAACCACGAAAAGCAACTGGACTGATTTTGCTAAATGAATTAATTAAGTGAAACAAATTGAATGATTTTTTCTTATGCCTCACTTTTGTTGATTTGCATCTTATCAATTCCAGAACACTGTTCTTATTCGCTGTAATCTAAACTTGTCAAGCTGCAACAACAAATATATTTATCTGATCAAATTCCTTGATTAAACAAAGATTTTTATTATACAGATTTCATTCGTTTTTCTTTCTTGTGGTTATTTGCCATTAGACTTTTTATGTATGGTATTTTAATGACATTAGTTTTTATCCAATTCATCATCATTAGTGTATCATATAGTTTTCCAATTTTACTAAAAACTAGGCAACCAAATGGGACTGCATCAATAACGGCTATGAAATAAGAATTAAATTATCTTAATATAGCAATCATCATCATGCATTTGTGCATATTGATTCCATTTTCTCTAGGTAAAGCCTGTTGTAATATTTGTGCTGAAATATTTCTATGAAACTCCATTCCATTTTTCAAATGATTGTTGTTGAGTGTTCAATCGTCTGAAGCGAGTGTAACAGCACAGTTTTATTGCATAATGGTTAATGAACTGACATTGCTTTCTAGATCTGTTATTAGATTTTATCTGGTTCTCAGAGGTGGCAGCAGTGGTACCAGATGCTGACCCAAAGATCCCGCTTGTCAGTGAAGAGAATGACGACTTTGAAAGACCGCAGAACAACCTCTGTAATGTCAACGCAAACAGAAGTTCTTTCAGCTTTCCAGAATCTAATGAAGTTCGACGAATGATTGCATCAGATGTGAGTCCTTTGCTGATTACATTTTACCTGTACATTATCTATTTTACGTAAAATCGGTTCATGGTAAAAATTGTGGAGAGTCTATAATTTATTTTTACTTCTTACATATTAGATGCTCTTCTCCAGCAGTGTGCACTCTTATGTATTGGAATGTACAAATATTTTGGTAAGTAGGCAAGTAAGTAAGGTGAACTTTCTATAGCACTGCCAGAAAGCTTGGCGCAGTGCACCAGCTTATTCATGAGCGCTCAATCTGGGTGAAATCCATAGTCCGTGGTGGTCAAGGTTGTAGATCCAGGTAGGCAGTTGCAGCAAAGTATTTTATGGTAATTTCACAACTGCCTCAAATTTTTTTATTTGTTGTTGATACCTCAAGGTATCTGGTTCAGAGGGTGGAAGTGATGTAGATGAGGGTTGGGACTGCGGCAGCCTTCACACAATGCCATCTCAAGCATCTTTTGCTAGCAAAAGCACAGTTGTTCGAAGGGTGGGGTAAGTGTTAATGTGCCAATTTGTTCAAGTTCTATGATCATTTGTTTTTAAATTAAATTCTAGAAACGTTAATTGACTAAATTAATAGCTTACATCTATCATATTAAAATCGTTATCTGTATGTCTGTGGTAAGAAGCGTTCTGATTGGTTGACTATTGGTAGACGGTTTAGACCGTTTAGTTTTACGTCGCGATGCGTTTGCTTGGGCGGCGTTGACTATTGGTAGACGGTTTAGACCGTTTAGTGTAAAATCGCGATGCGTTGCACCAAAGCGATGTTGGAAGAACGTTGCTATTGGTAACAATTGTTCGAGAACCGGTTTAGTCGAGTCAGTGCAGCATCAGAGGGCTGGGCGTGCCAGGCGATGTCTATTGGTAACAATTGTTCGCAGCAATTTTAACAATGCATTTGAGCATACACAAAAAACGTGACAGCAGCGTCACAAATGGCCACAGTTGATTGATTTTTTTTTACATAGGCCTAATTATTACGTGGCGCAGAGCTTGTTAGGTGGCGATCATTGAAATGTTGTTCAGCATGAATTCAATGATTGGGTATTAGGTATAGGTATTGGATTAGTATTATCCTGCACCAAGAAGCAAGGTGAATATGGAGCCTCTTTCTAGTTATCTTTAAAGATTCCAGTAAGTCTGTGGTAAGAATTACTGGTAACTGATTTCTTTGTATCGTTGTTAAAGAAGTTCAGTTTTAAAGATAGGTTGCGTTCTTGCTTGAAAGGTGGCTGTCAGTAAAAAACTGGCTTGTGCATCGAAAATGTAAAATCGAGCTGGCACCAAAGAGGACTTGGAAAAAATACTGGGTCTGCCTCAAAGGAAACATTCTTCATTTTTTCACGACTGATGAGAGTGCAAATCTTTCAGATGATGTCACTCCTCGCCACAAACTTGGTAAGTAATCCACAAACAATGCCACTTGAGATAAACTAAAATGACAGCATCGACCAAAAATAGGTGATTGATGGTTTTTTATTATGAGAAGTAATAGAAAACGCAATATTTGTTATTGTTTCATTGACGATACTATGATGTTCAAATTAAAAGTCAGTCACGATGCAGAAAAACCATGAAACTCAGAAATCCAAGAAGCAAGGTGAATATGGTCGTCGATAAACATACTTCTATTTTGGAAAAATACTATTCATGAATAACCTTTGCTGTACTCATACCTACATTCTTTAATTCCTATTTACTGATAAAAATGGCAAACCTCCTTACGGCTCTCTTTGCACTTGAACTTTTTTCTGCCATATAAAGACAGTAATTTCCATTTACATCAATTAAAATCGATTCTAATTTACATATCTTGATAGACTTGCTGGTGATGTTATTCTGTTGTAGTTCAGACTGTTTTAGGAATTAAAGATGAACCTTGTTTTTAAAATGTCCTAATTACGATTATGGCTTACATAGGCATTGATGCTTTTAGCAATTTTCTGAATCATATAAACTAAGATCTTTATTAATGTGCTCTCTTTTTGAGATGACTTAATAACTCCTTGAACAATTACTGTAACAATGCCAGCTGCTTTTTGGGAAATTAATTTGACTTTCTTGCTCATCTTTTACTGTTGTTAACTTGTTATGTTGTTATTGAAATGTGGAATTGGGTGCAAATTGTTATTTTCAACCATTCAACAGTGATTGAAGGTGCTTTGGTGCAACCAACTCCTGAACATCCAAAGAAGGAAAATGCATTTTCCTTGAGCACAGCCTTTGGCGATGCCTACTTGTTTCAGGTCATACCCCAACTGTGCATTTCTTGCAAAAATAGATTCTTATTATAGTCATACATTTGACTAATTAATTATCTCAACTAGGCAGATATCCCCCTATAATTAGAAGACGTTTCAAAAAAGGATCAGTGGTGTAATAATTAAATGGTGTGGAATGAAAGAGAAATAATAATTTCCTGAAAGGCATCTTCAGCAATACATGGATTACCCAGTGCAGAACCCTGTACAGTGTACATGTCAATAAGGTAAACGTCATTGTGCATTTTGGTAGATCAAGTTAAAGAACTGTGGATAGTGACTAGACAAATGCTAATTGTGATGGCTGTGTAACAAATCTATTGCGCATATTGGTTGGTGTTTGAAATATTTTGCGTTACAGTTGTCTTACTGCATTTCTATGCACGGACGTTTTAGAAAGGCTTAAAGGGGTATGCTGAAATTTAAGAAGTTCGAAAAATAACTGTTATTCTACGTTCTGCAATAACATACAGTTTAAGTTTATTAATACTACCACATGTAAAGTACTGACCGTAAATTTACTACAACTGAGTTCAATCGTCGATCTAACAGTCTTTAAGTGCCACCGAAGGGAAGGACCAAAGACCAAATGGGTATGCTATGGATCAGGAGCATATCCCCTAAATACGCCACTGTTTCTATGCCATTGACAGGCTTCCAACCTGACGGACCTTGACAACTGGATAAGAGCAATCCATTCCGCTTGCGCAGCATCCCTTGCACGGCAACACGGGAAGATGAACACCCTCCGGCTGCTGAGCAACGAAGTGCATCGATTGGACACAAGCATTGACATGGTAATTGCGCACTGATCCAGGCCTTCGCCCCTCCTCCCTTGCACTGAAAGTGCAGCTGCCTCTTGGAACATTAGAAATTTAAGTGTTTTCTGTATATATGATTCCTGTGGCACAGTCAATGTGTTTTGTACAAATCTTGAAAATCAGGTTATAATAAAATTCCTCCCAGCATTGATATCTTATTTTATGTATATAAGTATTTCTCCTGTGATGAAACCATAGTCGCTCATACATCCCTCTATTATAACTTCCGTTAGTCTGCTACAGCTGTTATCTTTGATTCTACAAAAACAAACACAATTTGCAGCATAGGTTACATTAAATTTAAGCTCTTCATAATTTTTTGTGCCAGGTACTATAAATTAAACTAACATGAATGCCTAATCTTATATCCCATTGTACTTAAGTTACTTTTGATACATTCAAGCTAGTAGCTGATACTGATAATTAGCTTGACTTATTGCATCTTCACTCAACTATGGCTGAGAAGAGGCTTTGTGGTTTGTGAATGTTATCCGCTAAACACAAGCTACCGTAGGTACTGAACTTGATTACTCACAATTAATCAACATTTTGCAAGGGGCAAATATTATTTTTATTTGTTTTGACTTTTAAAGTAAACCTTGACTATGGACGCAATATAGACAAAAAGGTCACAGGCGTCTAAAAAAGTCATGCTCTGGTCGCGATTGCAATTCTTGACTCTAATAGCTTTGTTCAGTTTTTGAAGTGGTGTTGGTACTTATTTCAGAGCTGTTTTGAACTGTTTTGTTCAGATTTGAAGTCAATTGTAGGCCGAGAACATTTATAAGCAAAACGGTGGTAATAGTGATAGTAGTAATGATGATAATGGTGATAGTAATGATGATAATAATAATAATGATATAATAATGATGATAATAATAATAATGATAATTTTACAAAAGAACATATAATTGATTGATTCTTGCTGATAATGAATATCAGAATGAATGAACATTTATAAGATATTGTAATATCAGAATAAATGAACATTTATAAGCAAAACGGTGGTAATAGTGATAGTAGTAATGATGATAATGGTGATAGTAATGATGATAATAATGATAATTTTACAACAGAACATATAATTGATTGATTCTTGCTGATAATGAATATCAGGATATCAAGATGAGGAAGATGGCATTGATGCATTTGACGAATGTCACCGATTCCAGAAGTCGTCAGGCAATCGAGAAACAGGTCAACCAGTGGGAGAAGAATCTAGAGAAGCTTTACATTGACCACTACAGACTCAAATGCTACATTGCTTCACTTCAAGGCACTGAACTTCCAAATCCAAAGGTTGGCTGTACATCTTCTTTTGCTTTGTTGTAACTAGCATCAGAATGTCATATAATCTAAGAACTCTGTCAAAACAAACTGCCAGCAAATTTTCCCACCACAGACTAAAATTAGACTAGATGTGGCTTATGTGATTGGAAGAAACCTTTACGTCTGTTTATTCTTGCTGTTGCAGTCTTTACTTGGCTCTGTTTCGAAAAACACGAAGGTCTTCCTAAGTCGAATTGGTGTATTCACAGTCAGTGCATTTCATGCCTTTGTCTGTGCCCGCACGTTTTCAACCAGCAGCAGAGCTGGTTTTGTGACATCAACAGACACAAGTCAGCAGAAGTTAGGAACTCTAAATCCGACCGTTGGACCAAGAACTCAGTCGTTCAGAATGTTCAGCCTGCCTCCAAAGTAGGTTTGCTCAACTTCCTTATCATGTCTTGGAGGCAAAAGAAATTGAATTTACAGTCTTTTTGTTATTTTAAATTTAAACAAATAATGAATTGCAATTTTAGATTGAAGATCAAATTGGATCTTGCATTTTCTGTTTTGCTGATTACCTGTTATTGTTTTAATGTTTTAGCCAGTTTTGTTGTATTGCGAGTATAGATCAAAATGAGAAATTCAATTCAGTATATTAACAGTGTGTCTGTCAGTGTTGTGTTTTTTGCTATTCATTAGCCAGGCTAATCGGCAACTGTCTGACATGAAAAATGCTAATGATGATCTGCTGCTTCCACTAAAACAGACGTCAAAAAGTTTACTTCGGATTAAACTTCCAAACAGTCAGGTTGAGCTGCTTATCCAATAGGGAATGACCGGATGGGTATTTTCCCCCGGATACTGGATCCGGATATTTTGGGTCAACATTTGCCGGATCCAGATCTCTAGAGCAAATATTTCTGCACAGGATTAGAATGACCCTCATTTAATACCTACTAAAGTTACCAATTACCAGTAGTCACTTAATACTAACTACTCAATTACTGTATGCAGCCTCAACTACAGTAATTCTTTGTGTGACATACTGGTAGTTCTGGTTAAATTTAAATTTTGCCAGCACATTAGTTAACTTCATTTAGCTTCATTATTAAAACATGAAATGTGACAATAATACAGTGAAACCCGCTTAATTGCATAGGTGCCGTGCAAGCCTTGCTTATGCGATTAACAGGGCTATGTGAATAACCGGGACGTCTGATACACAAAACACTGGTTCGGGTTTTTATGTTGTTATGCGATTATGCGGGTTATGCAATTAAGCAGTATGCGATTAAGTGGGATCCACTGTATTCAGATTTGGTAGTTTCGTGATATAAGTGTTTGACGAATCCGGATATTGCTGAATACCACACTATCCGGCCAGAGCGAATGTCCAGAGTGGTTTCCGGTCATTCCCTTTTATCTAACGATTATCTTATTTAAGAAGATAATTGAATTAAACATATTGGTTTATTTATACTACAGTAGGCCTACATGTATTTTACTCTCATCATAGGGAACAGGAATTTTTGTGGCATAATAGTGTGTATTTCATCTTCAATTTGCAACAGGATGATGTTGTGGCTGTCATAATTTTAACAAATTGTCACCAATTTTTGTCAGTTTTTACCAGCTATATTCTCAGAAAAACTTGCCTTTGGAAGACAGGAGCAGTATGAAGATATTTCCTAGAATTGTTTTCAGACCTTTATTACAAAGTTCAGAGTACGGTCAAAAGTTGTCTCATAGTAGTAAACCATTTGAGTATCTTATGCTGTTCTATTACTATTTACACTCTAGACAGAAACAAGCATCCAAGTGACACCCGATGCGACAGTTCAAGATGTCGTTGAAGCCGCATGCAACAAAAACAGACTCAACACCAGAGATTATTTCCTTCAACTTAATATGCCATCTAAAAGCAGCATAAAAGTGCCAGAAAGGAATACTCGACTTTTGTCAGAGGTAGAATATGTTGCAATCTCTGATTACCCAGTAATTATTTATTCTTCTTGATGGGGTAACCTTAGAGAATTTGACATGGAACTAGTAAACAGTTTTAGGAATCAAAAGTACCAAGTACAGATTAGCATTTCCTAAATTTTCACGGTTGAAAGTAATAAACAAAGGCAGATCATCTCTGCCTTTTAAGAAAGTGTACAAGAGGCAGAACTGGGAGAATTTCTGATTTTCACAGTACAGTATATAAACGGTAAAGATAGTCCTATACTTGAATGGGCGTAGGGTTCAGTGCTAATCTTTGTACAGGCCAGCAGTGACGCAGGTGGCTTATGCCATTAATCTGGAGTAGGTTGCCATGACTTTCTCTCTACCAACGTTTTATGTTTGCAGCTTAGCCCCGCTACCAATTTATCGATGCCTAAGCGTTGAAGGGCTTGGTTGGCTGATGGCATCATGACTAGATCCCGGATGGTCACCCATCTAGTGCTAACAGCGCTCAATGTTGCTTAACTTCGGCGTTTTCACGAGAACCGGTCGCACAATGCCAAATAGGCTGGGTGTACAGTATATACCAGTAACATAATAATTTAGTGTGCTACTGTGGGTGCTATTGAATTCTTGCTTTGTCTTGGCAATGGGATCACAGCTTTGTATCCTGGGCATTCATTTACCGGTACATGTGCAGTTGTGCACTGTCCTGAAACAGAAATTTTTATTATGGTCTGCATGAGGTATTAAATCTAGCTGTGACTTTAGAAGCAATAAAAAATTGAAGCTTAAAGATGTACCGGTAACTGCTTACAATTAAGTGTGCCTATGATAAACGCCTGAGAAAGCAGCTGCACACAAATGCACAAGCACGCAAAATAGCCAGTTGGTCGCAGAAATTCATGGCTGAATGAGCTTTAAGCCGATTCAGGTAGCATTGCTACTGAAACACCATTTAAAGTTGAATATACTGAGACAATGAATGTCCGTTGTGGTGTTAATTTGACTTTTCTGTGTCTCTCTACAGGAATATGAGAACATAGAATTGTGTCCAAAACTTATGCGTCAGGTGGAGCTTGTTAGAACCGCCAAGGACTTTGGCTTCCAGGTAGAGGCCGAACTCGCAGAAGATGCCGAGCAGGAGGACGAACTCTGTCTTTTCATTAGCGATGTAACTGCTGGTGGAATTGCAGCGGGAAAAGGCCAGTTCAATGCCATTGTAGTTAAGCTGTCAGAGTATTTTATTCTCTCAGAATCTAAGACACAGAACTTCGTCTCCAACTCTGATCAGTACAATTCTAGCAGCCCTTTTGAAATTTTGCCAAATTCTTTGATTATGCATGTTACTTTTTCAGCAGGAACTGACTAATATCCACTCACAGGTTTTTGGGATTCAAGTTGGGTCATTTATATGCCAGAGTATATCGCTTTTGTAATTTAAGGCACAGTCAGAGTTAGTAAGTAAGTAAAATCTCATGGATTTATATAGCGTTTTGGAAAGTAGTAGAGCAGTAGCTGCTTATCCTTAGGCACGTCTTCTTTCATAAAATAGCTATGGAAAAGGTGAATGATCAGCCAGGAAACAGTCAATATCCAAAGGGCAGTGAGGGGCTAGGTTGTTGTAGCTATGGAGGAAATGATGTTTTTAAAGGAATGATTTAAGCTTAGGTCTGAAGACATGAGGAGATAATGCAGGAATTGTGGGAATTGAGGAATCAGATTTTTTATTGCTTGACAGTGTCTAAGGCCACGGAGGGAAGCTGGGATGAGTTCCAAAGTTCAGGGTAGGTCGAGGAGGCTGAGGTGTTAATAGTGTTCTAAGGTGGACGGGTTTTGATGACTGAAGTGAGCTATATGTAAGTGTTATTATCTTATATTGAACATGTTCAGTTATTTTAAACCAGTATAATGATTATAGTATGGGTGAAACATGGGAGAACTTTGGTGACTTAGTAACAGTGCAAGACAGTGCATTTTGAATCGATTATAATTTATTGATGGAGGCTTTGGGAAGGTTATAGTTGAGGGAGTTACAGTAATCTAATGTGGAGTGGACTATTGAAGTGGTGATTGTGGAATGTGGATGCAGTTTTGGTATTGAGGCAAGGACATAGACGACAAAGGTCATGAATATGGACATAGTAGGCTTTTGAAAGTCGAGAGATTTGTGATTCAAATTTTTGAAAAGAATCAAACTTAAATCCGAGATTTTCTGCAGTGGAACAAGGGCGCACAGCTTTGTTGTCAAACTATTGTTTCATTGGTTCATCATTGTTTTATTATAGATGATTGTGTGTACATTGTGGCTTTATTTTAGGAATATATTTGCAGATTTTAATTGCTTGTTTTGCTTCTTTAAACATAAGTAGAAAGTTTTGAATTTATTTAAATGACAGTTATGCTATAAATATTTTTTGTCCACATTAGGTTTAGCCATTGGAGATGAAATTTTGGTAATAAACGGCCGCATTGTGGCTGAACTGGACATGGTGTTCATTGAGAATGTGCTTCAGGAGACGAAAGCAGTTTCGCTGACGCTTCGTTCGTGTCAGTCCGATGCTCTTGTGACTTTCTCTGATTGCACGGTTTTCCATTCGTGCGGAATTGAGAATCTCATGTGCCCTCCGCCCCCAACTCAGATGCCCATAACAGATGAGAATATTGGAAATCTCATTGTACCTGCACCGAATTTGGGTACGTGCACATTTGTTGCATAAGATTGTTTGTGGTTTCTTATGGTCGTTATGTTTGCATAATTGTTGACTGTTGCTGTCGATGAGAAATATCGATATCAGCATTGCACTTTATTCTGTACGCAAATGCTGTCTAAACTGTTTCAATTAGGCAACTGCAAAGAAATTCCAGACCTACTAAGAATGCGAATCAGGAACACTGAGAGTGGAATGGCTTCAGAACAGATTGATCATTTACTGAAGGTTATTTTCAGTATCATCATTCAGTCTTAGTTCTAAATATAAACAAGCTTTTATTTTGAAAGCATGCTTTCTCTCATGGAACACACGTTTTAGACATCTAAATGTGCTTTTTGCCTGAACAATGACCGTTAGTTATTGTGCAATATCACGATGTTAGGTCAGGCTATTTTATTGATTCTTTGGTTTTGCTGAAGGGAGTGAATCAGGTGATGCATCTGTGTCATCGACAGTACAGTCTGCGCTCTTCCAATCTTCCGGACAATGGCAACAGTGAGCCAGCGATGTCTTTGCCACCAATGAGCAGTGCTCAGCATATTTGTAAAGTTGTTTTGGAGCTTGTTGACACGGAGAGATCATATGTTCGAGTGAGTCATTGCAAGCTTTTTATTAGTAATGGGACTTACCATGTTTCAGTTACAGTTAATTAGAAAATCAATGGAGAAATGGGAAACAAATGTAAGAGATGCAACAGATAAAATTTCCTGAAAGTAGAAGTTTTGACTGTTTTCAGGATTTGACGTGCCTCATTGAGCGTTACTTGGAGCCGCTTAAAGATGAAACTTATATTTCGTCCGACGATGTTGAACAGTTATTTGGCAATATACAGGAAATAGTTCAGTTCCAAAGACTCTTTCTGCACTGCCTTGAAGATGCCATTTGCTCAGATCCAAACTTCAACAACTACAATGATAACAGATTAAATGTAAGATTACGGTATTCATTGTCAACTCTTCTTTGATATTGATTTAGGTACTTATTGAAATGAAGACATTGGAAAAAGACTGGGGATGCAAGAGACAATAATAGATAAAACCAGAAGAAGAAGACTTAGATGGTACGGACATGTAAATAGAATGAAAGACAGACAACAGACTCCCATATAAGGCACTCTACACATACAAAGAAGGTAAGAGAGGGCCCAGGAAAGAGTGGATGTATAACATCAAAGAAGACTTTGAAAGATACGAGATATCAGTAATCAATGGGATGAGACTAGCAACGGAAAAAGATAAATGGAGAAGTTTCCTAAAGTGACAATTTTACAGGACTTGTTTCATACCTTAAAAAAATACGCTGAGAATTCAAGAAGTTATATTTGGATAAGGAAACGACTGCATTCATTTAATCTTTGGGTCACTGATGTCTTGTGCAAGGATTCATTTAATTAATATGGGACCATAGGCATTACATAGGACCATATGAATTTTCTAAAATGTGTCTTAATACAAGGGACTGTCCTCTGATGTGAATGATAAATATATCAGGCAAGCAGATGATTTAGAGTATCTAGATGGAAACGCCTTGCACTTTCATTCAAGGATGAATGATATGCCAAAGTACCGGTAGTTTGGTTCTATATTATTCAGATATTTTCTAGAAAATTGATCTACTAATTTACTGGTCATATGGCTGCCTCAGTGACTCTCTCGATAGAGCGTCAGTTTGGAAACCGGGAGATGCTCTATCGGCCCGGATTCAATACCCGAGCGGCCAGAGATTTTATTCCTACTAATGATTTATTAGTTTTAATTGTTTTATTATTTTTTTGATTTGTCGGTTTGGTGCATTGGTCAGGACGAAGGTCTAGCGGTAAGTTCATCACTTTTAAACAATGCATTTTACCAAAATAGCTTTCACTGAACATTAAACACTGATGTTTACTTTTTACGATGCACCAGCATTCATTTAGCCTCAAACTGTTTTAGTCACAGATGTCCATCGCTATTTGACTAATTGTAGTCACTGCTTTCACTTACTATTCAAAGCAGCACACATATAGTATTTATCAAACTGTTGTAGGTCTCTGTAACTGCCTTATGACATATGGAGTAGTTATTCAAAACAATTGCATTTTGATTTAGCAATAATTGATTTGCTATAATTTTTGCACTAGTCATTTAAACTTTATGTAAATTATAGATTTCTGCCTAGCTCTGTTGGAAGTATTTTTTAAACTTATTTTTGTCATGCATTTTTATATTTGAAGCATAGAATGTATCATGTTTTAACAGAGGGTTCTGCTACAGATTGGAAATTCGTTTCTGCATTATGCTCATCATTTCAAACTGTACAGTTCATTTTGTGCAAGTCATTCAAAGGCGCAAAAGATGATTCTTAGCGGTTTGTGAAACTGCTAGTTTTGTTTATATCTTGCAATTTCAACTGAAATGGAACAACAGTGTTATAACAATAATATTAATATATCAATTAAATACAATGCATAGTATTGTATACACATTTCTTCAAATAATTTTTAGCTACAGCTATCCTTTAACCGAATAGGTAAATGTAAGAATGAGAGTTTGAAAAGTGTCACGGAGCTGATCATCTATGCAAATGACAATAGTAACCAATGAAGAGCTAGGAATCCAGAGATGGGCTTAAGCTACTAATGAATGACCCAAAACGAAATGATGGGTGAAAAACTAGAAAAGAAAGGTGAAGTAAAAGGTTAATAAGATGCATCTGGGGTTGGTTAAGTAGGTCACGAGTAGGGAATGACCGGAAACCGCTCTGGACATTTGCTCCGGCCGGATAGTGTGGTATTTGGCAATATCCAGATTCGCCAAATACTTATGTCACAAAACTACCGAAACTGAATATTATTGTCACATTTCACATTTTAATAAAGAGCAACTTAACTGATGCCAACGACTTCACCCGCAAATCTAAAGTTAACTGACACACCCGCAAAATTTAAATTTAGCCAGAACTATGCAACACAAAGAATTAGTTGAGGCTTCATACGGTAACTGAGTAGTGAATATTAAGTGACTACTGGTAACTTTAGTAAGTATTAAATTAGGGTCATTCTAATCCTTGTGTGGTGATATTCGCTTTGGATCTGGATCTGGCAAATGTTGACCCAAAATATCCAGATCCGGTGGAAAATACCCATCCGGTCATTCCCTAATCATGAGTGAGGTCGGCACACACCTGTGGAGTAGATCACTGATCGGACAGTTTCTTTCATATTATTTAACTTGAGAAGCCACAGATTTTCACTACAGACGATTATGAGTTATTTCTGGAGCTCGTATTTGCACAATGTAAAAATTTATACTAATTTTATATTAATGCAGACGACAATGTTGAACTCCGAGAGTTTCTGCTCGCACGAAATCCAAAACAACAGCATTCATCCGCACTTGAATCATACCTAATCAAACCAATCCAGAGGATCCTTAAGTATCCTCTTCTCTTGAAGCAGCTGTGTGAATTGACTGATCCACACAGCGATGAACGCTGTCTTCTAAGAGGTACTCATGTGTGCACTGTGAATATGATTAGCTCTGATGGTGGCACCATAGAAGTTATTTCATTGACTGGTTGATTGTTGGGAGGCATTATTAACCCCTCCTCATTTGTCATATATTTTAGAAAGTGCAGTGTTGCACTAAATGTGATATTGAGACCCTTGACTTCACAAGGCTTACATAATGCAGTGAATGATCTCAAATTAATAACCACTCAAATTAACCAAATTGTGTGCATCTTATGACTCGTCTATGTGGGCCTAATTTCTTATAGCCTATGCATTGTTGTATGCTACGAATCACTTAACTATCTTATTCTCTCTTTACACTTTACACTTTTGCTGCACAAAAGTATTGTATATTGATCATTGATACAACTCAAACCAGAGATTAGTAAAACTAATCATGAAAAGCTATTCCAGGTTGTTTTACATTTTAATATTCTCACAATCATCAAAGTAATTTAAAAATCATAGGGTAACAGTTTGTACCAAAAGAATGTTCACATACTGTGGTTCTCACAAAGGGCAAACCCTCCTGAATCACTTTAAGCCTTGTTTTTATTATTATATATTATTATACCGATAAATGTAATCAGAATGTTGATGAAAGTCATGGATCTGTTGAGTTTTTCTGACAATTTAGATGCTCTGGGAGCAATGGAATCAGTAGCTGAACACATCAACGAAATGCAGAAAATATATGAAGAATACGGCAGCGAATTTGAACAGTTGATGAAAATAGAAAAACAGGAGAGACATTTGTACAAGGTATTCATGAGAGCCACATTTCATGAGTGTGTGTATGCTTGTCATGTGTTTGAGTGCTTAGGATATGTAGCCAGGGGAGCTACACACAGTTTGCAAAACTGTGTAGTGTGTTTTCTATTTGAAAATTAAAAATATGTCAGTAGATTAGTTTGTGATGATGGTGCCAATAACATTTCAGAACCAACAAGAAATACCATGCCATAGCGGTAGATTTTGCATTGCAGCACTTTTGCATTTTAATATAGATATCCATGTTTAGATGTTCCTAATGAGAGAATGTTTAGTTATTTCTTATTCTAGCCCTTGTACTTTCCCCTTTTCCTTATCCCTCTTCTTCCTTCTTCTCCTTCTCTGTCTGTTTCTCCTCATCAGCCTCTTCCTCCTTCTGCAGCCATCCTTTGTCATCATTCACTGAGATTTTGCTTACAGTGTAAAACAGTGCAACTGTAGGAATAATTATTGATGCAGCTGGTGATAGAATGATACTTGAAAATACAATGATTATATAGAAAAAAATTAACTAAATGAATTTATAAAGCAAATATGTATAAATTACGATGACACAACATTTTTTGACTGATTGTTCATGAACGTTTACAATGACAAGACCACATTTAAAATTGAGTTTGTTCAAATGATCTACTATTTTCAGTACATTAATCTTGGTGTTGGTGAACTTCAAATGTATGGAACGGTCAACTGGGTCAATTTTGCAGATGAAATTGGAAAATCAAGGAAGGGCTACGACCTTCAGACCTTCATCTTCATATTTAAATCAGCCGTTGTGATTCTGACTCAGGAACGACTGAAAGCTAGAAAGCGATCAAAGGCAAAACTTAACGAAAATGTGTTTTTTAAAGATATTTTAAATGCTTAAATATAATAATAATAACATTATTATTAATTACTATAGTCACTTTTATAGCATTACTGTCAGATAATATTATACTGTACACTATTACGAAGCTACCTAGAATCTGAAAAATTGTCAAAAGTGATTCATTGATGTCATGTGAACTTTGGGCATCATTTTGCAGACAGCTGGTTTGCCGATCACTCCGATTCGCTATAAAACTGCAATTCCAGTTGGAGAGCTGCAAGTTCGTTCAGTTATTGGTGATCCAAGCGATTGTCGAGGACTTTGGGAAATAATTCACTTGCGATCAGAAAAGGAAGGCAGACCAAAGAAGACATTCCAGTTCCTCAGGTACAGTATATATATATTAGAACTCCATTGATCTGCTCAAAGGTACGGCAAGAGTCCATCCATATAGAACATACGCACTGAGGGGGTGTGATTTTGCACATGTACGGTGTGTGGAACAGGGGAGGGGTGGTCAAAATATGCCTTTTATGCATATGTAATGTATGGATGCGCCCTAAGTAATGCCCAGTCAATGATCAGGTTGAACAGTTGAACAGCATAAGATCATGAGGTCTTTAACACAGGTTAACTCACGTTTTGATTTTATGATGTGATTTATGCATTAGGGATGCACAGACCAGAGCATTTAGAGATGAATCGAATGCTTGATGTTTAACATAAAATTATTATTTAATTGCTTTGGGCGTGATTTGTTTTCTTATCTTCCCATTATAGTTCCCTTAAAGCTCGGAATGACTTTATTCGCACCATACATCGTGCTGTGCATGAAAAATGTGAAGGTGCTCGGCATGCCTCGGCAGGCAATCGCTCAAGTCGTCCAGTTCAAGGTACTCCATACCATCAGCCAAAGTATTCTCTTCACAGTGAAACAGACCCCAAAAGAAGAGACAACACCACAAGTAATATTAATTGATTGATTGATCGAGGTTTATTCTTTCCAAAAGAACGATGTACAATGTACGATAGCAATTACAATAATTGAAGTCATTGAACTAATTGTGTACATTCAAATAGTTACAATGGCATTGAAAAGACATTGAAAATATAAGTGTGACTAACTAATAACACAGTATTTAAGGTTCAGAGAATGAATACAAGCATGAAGAATATATAAAGTGGAATTATTTAAATTTCTCATGACTTAATTAGAAAATAGAATATAGAGTGAAATAAGAACATCATTATAGTCAACACAGAGTGTAGTTATGGAAATAAAAGATACCAAAAGGGAGTGAACTCCTGCCAGTAGG
Organism: Metaphire vulgaris; assembly: GCA_018105865.1. NCBI lineage: Eukaryota > Metazoa > Annelida > Clitellata > Crassiclitellata > Megascolecidae > Metaphire > Metaphire vulgaris. The sequence goes on along the minus strand of CM030836.1, from coordinate 6,287,693 downwards.
TACCTTGGATAAAGTGATTAATTTAAAATATATAAGTAACAGTTAGATGTCATTAAAGCAGACGGATTTATGAATTAAGGGTAAAAAATATGATGTAATATAGAATATGTGTAACAGAAATTAGTAAATGTTTGATATAATAAAATATTTCGTTTTAATTTTAAACTCATTTAAATTGGTTAGGTTTTTTTAATTGAATGGGTAGGCTATTCCAAATATGAGGGCCAAAGAATTGTATGGTAGTCTTGAAAAAAATTACTGTGGGCAAAAGAAATAGTCAAGTTAATATTATTTCTTGTATTATGGTCATGAAGTTGATTAATACAACTAGAAAAGTTAATTTTATAATAACTTCAGGGTAATAGGTAATTAAAGAACTTAGACATAAATATGAGAGTTTGATATTTGTGAATACTGGTGATATTAAGCAGGTTTAAGTTTCTGTATAAAGTAGATTACATTGCATTACAATGAAGGCATTATATGGTAATGTAAGGGGCTGTCCATTAATTATGTCAACAATTTTTGGGCAATTTTGATCCCTCCCCCCTTGTCAACAACTGTCAAATTTCACTTAACCCCCATAAATAATCAACAACTCTTGACCCTCATGTAAAGATCAATGACAGGTCTCAATAACAAGGTTATTATTTTTTGGTAATGACCATTTTTTCTCATTGAGTGTCAAAAATGGTGGTGATGACCTTTTTCTAATGCTTTTTCCATTGTAATAAGTAGTATTCAATGAAATTTCCTGTTTTTGATCATTTTACCAAAAAGTGAAATTGTTGATATTCAACTAGAAAATTGACCCTTTCCCTCTGTCAACAACTGTCAAACTTTTCCAACCCGTCTTAAATTGTTGACGTAATTAATGGACGCTTTATCCCGATAAACATGGAAATTTGTTGAAATTACATACTTTAATGCAACTCATCTGACTCACCTATAGCAGAGTTTCCCAACCATTTTGGAACCGCGGCCCACTTAAGCGATTTTGTAAAGTGCCGCAAACCTAATCAATAATCATGTAATATCTGCATTTGCCCATCTGGTGAACGTTATTTGGAAAGAATATTCTGAGTTTTGAATAAATGGCAAACCAAAAGCTCTCTTATTCAATTCGAATGAAAATGTGGCAAATATATTAGACAGAATTATTCATATTTTACCCGATAAGACAAAAAGAAAAATGGATATTGAAATTTCTTGAAAATTATCTTTTTAAAATTTTGTCAGGAACATACCTTTGTTGCGCGTCTTAAAAATTCTATGAATATGGCAAAATCGCTTTACCCGATGGGTACGTTAATCAATGGGAAGAGTTTCCTATTGTTATTGGAGTTTCAGAGCAAAATGATCGGAATACGCTTTCCTTGCGTTATTGTGGAATTATAGTAATTTTATAAGTGCTTATAGGCCAGGGTTTCCCAAACTTTTTGGAACTCTGCGGGTAACTTCTGCGGCTTTTTTACATGCTGTGACCTTGCAAACTTGTCAGCTAAAATTGGATAAAACACTAATATTTTAATATAAGCCGTGCATGGAGGATTGCAGACATATAAATTTCTTAAAACCTAACCTACTTGCAACTTTCAAGGCTTGTGACATTGTGGTTTTGGTTAGAAAATGACACACTTTAAATCTATTTTCGCACCACCCTGCAACCCATTAGACCAGTGTTTATTCTAGCCACCTAGACATTGTGGAGAGTTTAAAATTTTGGGAGGATAACAAACATTGGAAAGGTCATAGTCATACTATTTGCCAAAATGTAAAAAAAATTGGCAGGGAATTTCAAACTTGGGAGGATTCCCCCCCCCCAGAGAAGGCCTAGAATAAACACTACATTAGACTGGGCCCTGCGACCCACTTTTGGGTCGCGACCCTCAGTTTGGGAAACAGTGATTTATAGGATTCAACTGAAAAACTCAGTTGTAAACTATCTGTTGTAACTAGTATTTTTTGTAAACATTTTAAAAGTTTAATCAACTGTTGTGTGAGTATATGCATAAAAACAGCATTTACTTGTTCAGAGTAATGGTGACTAAAATCTAGACTAAAATCTCTTCCAGTTAATCTTTTCTGTAGTCTGTCCTGCTGTTTTTCACTTTGACTGGTCTCTGGAATTGATGTGATTTTGTGAATGGATTACAAGTACCATCAACCAAGACCTTTGTGTATAAGAGTTGGTGCAATAAAAGCGTACGATTAATTATTATTAATTGGCTGTACATTCAGCTCTCCCTGGAAATTTAACATAAGTTGCCATTTTGCTGCAGCAAAAGACCAGGTAACATCAAAAGACAATTGTCAAAATTCTTGTCCAATGCGAACGTCCAGTGCAGGTTTATACGGAGCTGCAGCTCAGCCTGTCTGCTTGAGTAACGAAAGAAGAATTTCTGGAAATTCTATGGAAATAAATCAACGTTCACGTCGTTCGCGTAGTAACACAACTTCTCCTCTGTGCTATTATGATAACGTGTCGTCTTTTTCTTCCATTAACCGAAATCGTACCAACAGCTATTCATGCTCTTATGAGCATGACTCGAGAACATCTAATCATGTAAGAAAAGAGAATGTTAATCATCGTTTTACTGAGTGAGAATTATGACAAATCACAACTTTGGACAATCGCCAAGGCTTAAATAAATATGACACTTCAAAAGTACAAAACTTCGACTACCGGTACAGTATCTAGGATAGATTTTGTACATAAAGACTTCTGTGCACTACAGTTGTATATACTTACTTCAAAAAGCATAGTGAATGAAAAAACTGGTAGAATTACCAGTATTTGTGTACTGTAATTGTTTTGAAGTGACCAAATTTTCATGGTTTAATAAGTGTCACAGAGGCTCGTACCGTAATCACATTTTCTTTTATCAATGGTGACTAAAAAGTGATTACCGGTATGCTTTCTGAGTTTGATGTTATTCTGTAAAATGCAATTATAAAATGACTGCTAAACAAAAGTGAGTTTAAATGTTACGATATTGGAAATACTGAAGAACAAGGACTGTCAGATGTTTTACATTTTAAAACAGGCCCATACAGTAGGAAGTGGGGGTGCGACCACATCCCTGTGAAAAATTAGGGGGTGTACTGCACCCCTGGAAGATGAGGCTATTTTTTGCTTGTCAGGATTTTTAAGGTGATACAGGAAGGGCGATGGCCTTTTTTGTTTTTTTGCTTGTCAGCTTTAAAAAAAGATAAAGGTGGGTGATGACCTTTTTTGCTTGTCAGGTTTGGTTTATTTTTTAGCTACGTCCCTGAAAATCTGCACCCCTGCTAAAAATTCGTTTGTTCTGACATGCCTGTTTTAAAAGCTCTGAATTTGGTGTACGAATCATACCTCAGTACACAGTTTTGTGACAGAACAAGAGTGAAATGCAGCTGAAGTGTTACAAAAGATCATTAGCGATTTTTAAAAAAAACTAGGATTCTATCATCAACATTTTTCCAGAACTGTCTTGAAAGCTATGTGTCCACAGTATTTCTGTGAGAATGGTGATATGCAGTGATACCTTCACAAAAGAAACACCACTTAGAACACTAATTAATTACTCCTAACAAACTCATCAACAAAGCCCTAAGAACTTTGAGCAAAGAAAATAAAGTCAATTAACTATTAGATTACCGATATTTCAACACTATTTTTAGGGACCATCCATATATCATGTACACAAGTCATAATTTTAGACCCCTCCCCTCTTTTGCATCCTGTACATTTTTGGAACCTCCTATGCATACGTACAAATTAGCTTCCCTACCCCAGCCTAGTTTGAAAAATTAATGTTTAGCCATAGTCACAAAGTGTATGGTGGACTGAAGTTGTCACAGCTAAGAAAAGCAAGTAGTGTGTTTTAATCAGTGTAAGCTTGTGACCAATTTTTGTGACTCATTCCCTGCCTGTGAGAAAGTAGTTGTGTTCAAATCTAATGTGTGTGTAATTTCAACCAGTCTTCTGCCTGAGTGGTTGTTTTCTAATTATTACATAGCCAGCTAAATATAAATTTGTGCATACGTACGCAATGCTACGCATTCAGTCAAGACCTCTCCCCTCCCCATACACAAAATCTCCAAAATCCAATTATCCCCCTCTCAATGCATACGTAGTATGTGGATGGCCCATTACAGAACATTTCTAACTATTATTACATGTACATGAATTGGAAAACTTTACAGTATATATAACAGCAGTTACTGATCATCATTGGTGGATTGAAACACTAGGACCATTGCACTTATGCAAAATAGTGGCATTTATAAAAATCAAATTGCTGTACCTTGCACAGAATGAACAACACAGAGCAGCAAAGTGTACTTGTCTGATCGGTTTCTCTGATGCAAAAGAATACCATTTTAAGAATTTATATTCCCTTGCATTCTTTGGTTATGCCTCCATTAACCAATCAGACAGATCATTAACTAGTGTTAGAGCATTAGAACACACATGAAGTGTACGTGAAATGTTTTTGGAATTGTTTCCCTGATTCCTGCAATGCAACACCTGTCCAGAAATCCTGAATTCTAGATGTTTATGAGTAAAACGTCAGGTTTTTAGAATATTTGTATTTTAAACATTGAATTTGAGGTAACAATTGATCTGTATGCAAACCTTTGTGAACCGACAAAATTTGAGTATAGTTTCCAATCAAACTTATTACCGGTATATTTATTTTGACTACAACATAACCTATCCATGTATTACTTTAGATAAGACTAGGAGATCAAATAGTATACCAGAATGAAAGATGTTACTTTAAAATGGCATTTTCATTCTGCCATATTAAACTTATTTAGAAATGTACATCTGTAACAATAACATGATACAACCTGAAACCTCATAGGACAAATCAAATTAAACAGATCAAATTACTTGCATATGACCACAACTAATAGATGTCTAACCATATTCACAGATTACAAAGCACTGAGAAAGAACGCGAATAAGAATGAGAGAGTGGGAGAACGAGAAAGAGGAAATGAGGAAAACAGGTCATTCATTTTAAAGATAGGCATATGCACAATGGTGTGAAATACAATGCAACACAGCATACAAAACACCTGGAATCGTGTAACAAGTGCAAGAAATTCAGAAAACAACTTTAGCTCAAACATGAACACAACAAGAGCTTGAAAAAAAATTTAAGCACAAAAATATAGAGGCACCTGTGTCATACGAATGGCGCATTTCTGTGTCATATGTTCAGTGACCATATGACACAGAAATGGACGGATAACCCAGAGTGAACAAAGGTTCAGTCCAGGTCATCCAGTGACCTTGAATAAAGTCAAACTGATTCGTCCACGTTCTAGATCAAGAGACTTAACACAAGTTTCCACCAGATTTCCGAGCTGCAACGACGACTGAGAACCAGACGCCTGATTGAAGTAAATCAGTCCATCTGTTCCAACTCCAATGTCAACGAATGCACCAAAATGAGTAACATTTGTTACCTTTCCACTGACCACTGATCCAACTTTTAAATCGCTTATCGATCTCACAGACGATCGAAACAGCGGCTTCTCGTAATCTGAAGGGGAAAAGTTGCAAATATGAGAGCAAGTTAACACAAACTAAAGGCATAATTTCATTTCATAAGTGGCACATTTGACATGCCATTAAATGCACAATCTTCTTCTCTCCTAGTTTGCTGTTTGGAGGCATTCCACGCCACCTCAAGCCTAGTTTTAAATTCTTGCAAAATTTCCAGCCGAACATATTCTTCTTCATTAAGAACAAAATCAGTTATTAGCAAATTTGTCAGAAGATCAATTCCAAATTTTCATTTTCCCTCAGACTCCCTGAAAATATGTCACGATCGCTCACATTAGATGCACAACGCGCTTCTGCAATGTATGACATCAAAACCTGACAGTTTTCAGATCAACTGACAGAATATTATTTGAAGGCTATATATCCAATAATGAACAATAATTCCAACCACCGTTACTTCACTTAATATTACGAAAACCACTGTACACACCATCACGTAAATCTTGATCGATACGCTGAGATAGAGCACCGATGATCTGCTTTAGAACAGAAGTGGTTGTTTGGAATTCAACTGCCAAACTATCAACATCTACACATAAAACTCATTGTAGGTAATTTGAGTAACAAGTAAATTAGAATCAAATCTCTTAAATAAAACCATTGAAATATTGCATGGTCAATTAGAAGCAAAATTAAGAAACTCATTAGCAAGAAGCTTATCATAGTGAAGATGTTTCAAAATCTATTGTCACAGCCAGGCTGTAAGTAGGTGACCTTTTCATTTTACTTCACGAACAGTCCGCCACAACCTTATATCTCTAGTGGAGTGCAATATAGAAATGCATTGCAAAGACTCTGCAGGGGTATCCCAGATCCTTTAGGAGCCAGGGATTGAAAGGACCCTGCAGAAAAACATTTCCTTGTTTATCATAAGGGATTTTAGAATTTTGAACGTGAGGCCATTGTGAACTGAAAAGGTTATCACTATTAATAAAAAATGATAATATAACAAATAAAATAAATCTATTATTTAAATTGAGATAAGTTTCCATTGACTTTAGAAAAAAAAGAATTCTAAAAGTAACCGTTGGATCTAAGGAATGTTTGTAGCATCTGCAGGAACTTTCCTGAACCGATTTCTGTTCTGTTCAGTCTTGCTGCCGAAACAAGTCTGCATAAAAATATTTAATTAACGATGATAACATATCAGTCAGCTGCAGTCATGCATGGTGAAATATCAAAAACAAATAGACCTAATGCAATTACATGATACTTATAATGTTAACTAACGATAAAAATACATGGCAAGTGGATCCAAAAGACTTGATCAAAGTCAAAATGACTGCTTGCATAACGCTTAATCTTTGAAAAGTCACCTTTCATCTGCTTCAGTTAGGTCAGAAGACAATAAAAGGATCACAATTTCACACTTTTCATAAATATGCAAACATTACCATTACAATATTTAGAAATCTTTACAACAAAGATCTCGTAAATAAATCTCATAATCAGTGATTCCATTATAATTAAGTCAGATTTTATGGTCTCGTGAGTGACGCTGTGACATTTAACTCAGGATACCTGTCTGCAATGTGGTACGATTCAGGATGAATGGCAGTCATATCAAGAGCATTTGGATCTGAATTAATCTCTGTTTTCATTTTCTTTCTCTTCTGTGGCCCTTCAGTCTTTGCTGCTGATCTCTTTTTACCTTTCGGTTCTGTCAACAAGTCGGGTTCACTGCAAGACAAAACAATCGCAAACCAAAAAATCTAATAGGTCCTTTGCACATGCATTTAAACAATGCACAGCAAAACTCTGTTAAGAGAAACTGCAATCTGCTGTGTTGAACTTGTGCAGACAAACTAGTACAATGCCTCCTCCTATCATCCTGCAAAAAAGCAAAATATGGAACAATCATGAAAAGATGTAGCAAAAGGAACACTGCTAAGTAAGCGACTGGAAGATATCAGTGCTTGAATGGCTACAAAGACACGACAAGTTCAATTGAAAATTGCCTAATGAGGAACAAATCAAGACTGCCAAACTTCTAAGTGAGGGCAGCACAATTTGAAGGAAAACAACAGGCAATCATATATACACATACACACTTTCTTGGCCTACTGGTGAAGCAACTACTCACTGTGGGCTATAAGAAATGATAAAATGTTGCCATCTTCTGGACTTGAGAAGAAGAATTTTTTCTCCAAATATCAGGTGATTTATGATTTAGAATCAGTCAGTAATTAATTACAGTCATAAGGAATGTGAACTAAAAACTGAAAAAGCAAAACTTAACTAATTCAAAATATGCAATTAGATCTACAAATAAATTATTCCATACATAAAGGAAACTAAGCATTATACATATAGTAATTTTATATTTGCATCAACTGTTGCATTTCCATATTGGCTGTTCTAATATTGTTCAATGCATGAATTCTGCATACAAAAGCCTTAGACACATGAGTTTAAAGCTTTTCCTGCAAAACACCCCTCAAAGTTAATCTTCACTCACTGGAGAACTGTTCTTGTTTCCGGTAAAATTCGAAGAAATCCAGCACACTGCTCAAAAGTCTTAGGACCTAAACCAGAGACGGCCATCAACTGTGATCTATTCTGGAATGGCCCTCGACTGTTGCGATGCTCTGTAATCTTCTTTGCAGTTCCACTGTTTATACCAGCAATGTGTCTGCACATACCAGAATTTAAGATAATAAAGTTTTAATGTCTTTCAAAAAAGCTGATTTCATCACTTTAAAAAATACTTGCATACAAATTACTAAAGAGGCGGAAGATAGTAGAGCGGGCTACGAGCTAGAGCTGTAGGCTGACGGAGCGGGTTCAAGCCCCGTTAGCACCCCTAGTGGCTTTCACACAGGCAGTAATGCCCCCTAAGCCACTTTAAATCACGCTATATAAAGAAGTCATATTCAATATTAACCAATCTTTCAAAGTGCTAACATAATCTACAGTGCATTCACTGTATGTGTCTACATATTCTATTACGCTGTTCTTAGCAGAAAAAGATTTGTCTCGGAAAAGAGCTCCGAATGTCAGAACAACAAAGAGCAAACGTCACTTCCTGAGCATTAAACGGAACCGTCAAGAATAATTAAAACCTAAGAAGTGTTTCACTGGCGACGTTGACATCGACTCCAACGAAACTGACACACTCTTCGACCACTCCATCCAGCGATGCCTTGAGATTTTTCTCGGTAACGTCATGCTGTAAACAAAATTAGCATCATGGTCAGCATTTGCAAGCAAAGATTATGAATTAACTAAGTCCTTAAACAAAGATCAATTTAATCAGAAATTTATATTGACTTTTACTCTTCTTTTGCCAAATGATAGTCTTCCCAACCAAACACAACACAATACACAACACAATATGATGACAATGACAATAAATATTTCCATCACTAGAGGTCAGGATGTGAATCCATTGCACCACCAAAGAATGTTCTTCTCTGGCACAACCACGGGCAAGCAAGCTGGGCAACATTTCTCACTGTGATAAGCTGGAAATTTGTATCCTTACACCCAGCAACTGTACTGTGATGATAGACATAATGAACAGATGGATGAATTCTGTGTTGAAAACTACACACTAATTCCCAATGTTCTCAATTTATCATTCTGCCATCGACATGACTGTCCCATAAAATGATAACAAGTTTTTTATAATTAAAAACATTGGAGAAAACATACATTTTCATACTGCTACATTCACACAAAGACCATGAGACATGGAAGATAGTCTTTCAAATGCAAATCACTCTCTCAATGCTTTGGAAATCATAAATTGCAGTCTAAATATAAATATAAAGATTATTGCCTGATACATTCCAACTCCAATATTCTTTGGGTCTATTTTCACCAGCTCAGCCAATGGATCCTGCAGACGCCGTGCAATTGATACTGAAACAAAGCTTCATCGGTATTAATAACTAACAGAAAGACGTGCAGCATACAACAAGTGCATAAAGCTTATAAAAAGATTTAGAAATAGCAAGCAATGAAACTTAGAGAACTCATGAATACAACAACAGTCTTCTATCTAAATCTCATTGCAGATGATGATGATGATGATGATGATGATGATATTATTATTATTATTATTATTATTATTATTATTATTATTATTACTTGGTTGTTAATGCATGTTAAGTCATTCACAAAGTGAAGAATCTTAAGTGTGGAGCAAATTAGGAGTGAACAACTTGCCCAAAGTCACTACGCAGTTGCTAGGGTAAGATTCGAACCCGGTACCCTCTGGTTACATGGCAAGAATCCTTCTGCTAGTTCACCATGCCTCCAACTAAACTAGAAGCTCAACCTCTATTTTCATTGTCTCGCAATTTAAAGTCAAACATGAAGGAACATATACCAATATTGTATTTTTTCATAGAACGCTTAACAGAAATAGTCCATCCAAATTTGAGTTGGAATCATTGTAATAATGTTGACTATAGAGTTATGTGCAGAATTTATGAGGAAGTTAAGGTGCTAGAAGACAGAATAAAACGCACCTGCTCCTCGGACACTGATATCCAAATGAGGCATTTCCTTATTTGCTTCTTCCGATGCGCTATAAATAGACGCTCCAGCCTCACTTACAATGCTACAAATAGCCAGACAAATTGTCACTGTCATATTGCTAAGTACTTTTAAGCGATTTATTAATTAGACAGGCAATCATGAATCAAGAAGGCAATAGAAACTTTCCCGATGAACAATTGAATATTGACTGAATAATAAATTCAGTAATTTGTGCTACATTCAATGCAACATTAGCATTTCAAAAAAGACAAGAATTACATAGAAACTACGGTAAGTATAAAAGTTTGGAAACTGTAATATAAAAAAGGGCAAAGAAATAACAACAAAGGCAACATTTTCAGAAAATAAAAGATCCCAATGAAAATAGGATAAGAACCTGAATACAACTTTCAGTGGTTCAAAAGTTCCACGCTTTATCTGAATCGAGAAAAACAACTCTGTCTCACGGCAACCAACGCCATTGCCAATGGCAACAGTTTCACACCTGAAACACCAGGGTCACAACATCTTGTTAGTGCATCATAACCGAGTGCCTGAACTCAGCACATGCAGTGCATTTCTGTATGCAATGCTGTCAACAAAAGCAATCATTGAACCTTCTTTTCAGACTACATCCAGGTACGGAGATATATCTGATAGACACGTCTTAATGGCTGGATTCCATTTCTGCAAATCAGCCTAACCTAAGGTCTTGATAGAAGACAAATTCTGGGCAAGGAGACAAACCACTAAAATCTGACAGCTGGCCATGTCTCTCTCAGCGATCATATAGCCACCACCATAAACACATCATTAAATACTAGAAAGATGCTCGCTTCGCTCGCGCTCGCTTCGCTCGCAGTGCAGGATAATACTAAAACCCAATGATTGAATTCAAGCTGCTGAACAACGTTTCAGTGACGCGTAAGCTCTGATACACCACGTAGCCAAGCTCTGACGCTGCAACGACGTACACATCAAAACGCCGGCGTCGCCGTTCGTTTTGCGTCGCCGTTGCCGCCCGGCGAGTTGTACACATTATGACGCTGCAACAACGCCGTTAAACGCCGCCGTTTGGCCGCCGCGTTGCCGTTCGCCGGCGTGGCGCACGCTTGTCGCGTCGCCGTTTCGCCGCCGCCGTTCGTTCGCCGCCGGCGTCGCCGTTCGCCCGCGAAACCTAAACCTAAGGTTCCAGAACGACCAATCAGAACGCTCACCCAGCCAACCAATCAGAACGCTTGAAGGTAATGAATGAGAACGTCACACAGCCAACCAATCAGAACGCTCACACAGCTAACCAATGAGAACGCTTGAAGGTAACAGAGAGACACACAGAGCAAGGATCTTCATATTATAGATTATTACGGGACAATGGCTATGAATTGGAAATCGCGGGCAATCGTGAACCAAGCATGTTTGTGACATCAGGACTCAATATCTTGGTTAATAGCAAAGATGATTACCACCTGACAAATACTGAACTACCGACAGTTAAAAATAATTTCAGTCTCACCATTCTTAATATAAGACAGACAACCACAAGACCTAGCTTGGATACAAGACAGGACTGAAGAACATTGGAGAATTCTTGAATATGGATGCTGTAGGTCACCTCAACTAACATACTATGCAATGGAATGGTTTTGAAAGGCTGTCATCAACAATGCAGGATAAATCTAGCTTGATACCATACTTCACCTCATGCAAAATATCAAGTTTGCTTCAATTTCTACTTAATGTAGTTACAGTTTTAACCTTTTCCTCGGGTTAGCCGTTTTAAGACGGCGGCGGAAAACTTTGACCAAACGGGGTTAGCCGTCTATAAACGGCGCGCTATATAAGCGACTGCGTACTTGCACGATTTTCAAAAATCCAATGCGGGGACTGAGTTAGCTCACATCCATTCGATAGGCGGCAGCACCGTTTTCGATAATACTGACTATATATGCAAGGGATATTGACTGTAGACTGACCAAGGCTGGAAAATGTATAGGAAAAATCTTCAGCCGGAGGCTAGAATGGCCATAACTATGCCGAATATGGTCCGATCTTCAAAATTTTTGCACTATTCTGTTCCAATTACACCTCCCAACAACTTTCCCGCTCACAGTTGGGGGGTCACCACTGAAAATTTTTTTTATTGAGCTTTGAAATTTTTTTGTCGGAAATGGTCCAATTTTGGGGTGTAGAGTGGACCCTACCCCCCGAATTTTTTTTTGCACGGATGGTTCGAAAGCCCAATAAAAATGCTCAACAATGGTGCAAACCGCATCTTTCTAACTTCTACATAGCCTGAAATATACCGAGTTGTTCGGTTTTTCACATTGAAAATCCGTTCGCGTAATTGTCATTTCAGCAAGCAATTGGTACTTGGGTATGAAACTCCATAACTACCCGAAATATGGTCCGATCTTCAAAATTTTTACACCATTCTGTTCCAATTACACTCCTCTAGAACTCTATTGCTCACATTTGGGGGTTTACCGCTGAAGACGTTTTGCTAATGACCTTTGATCAAAATTTGAACAAAATGTTGGGGAGGGGTCCGATTTTGGGGTGTAGAGTGGTCCCTACCCCAAACTTTTTTCTTTTGGCACGGATGGATAGAAAGAGCAATAAAAATGCTCAACAACGGTGCAAACCGCATCTTTCTAGCTTCTATATAGCCTGAAATTTAGTAAGTTTATAACGTATATGTTCACGTTTTCATACGAACGCCTTTTCCAAAAATTAATTCCCCCAACGCGGGATGACTTTAAAAATTTAATTCCCCCTTTAAAAGGTTAAATGATAATGACATAAAATTCCACTGACCGATGTTTGATGAGCACATTTTTCATCTTATCCTCTTCAACTCTCACATTGATACCATTTCGCTGACCATGCAAATATGCAACACCAGTTTCTTCAATTTTACCTTGAAATTAAACAACAAGCAGCCAAAATCCATCGGAAATTTTCATTTTCAACGAATTCCCAACTTCAAGCACATGGCTTGTACTCACCTCAAACCTGAATATTACAAATTCATAAATTATTGGAATAAAAATGAAGATACTACTGCCAAAATATTTCTAAAATTATATACAATTTTCTGTCAGTAAAAAAGGTTTCATGTCTAGCCTTTTCATTTGTTCAGCACAAACAAACTTGCCAATGTGCAAACTGCTACAACAAAGATATACTAAAATTCCAAAATAAACTGACTGTAATTAGCCTGCCTATTTAAACCACAGAAAGGACACAATGCACTGACTGGTATGATATTGCAAATACACATTGAACAAAAGTTAACAAATTGGATATGATATGTTCTTTTGGTCATTGTGAAATGAATACTGGAAATGCAGACTTACCGAGTGCAGAGACGAGTGCATACTTGCAGCCGTGAAAGAAACCAGGATCAATGCCAAGAACAGACTGGCCACGAACAGGAGGAATGAGTAGAAGACGTTTCAGATTTGCTGCAAAAACTGAGATGGAAGCTTTTTCTGCAGTTTTATTAAGGTTTTGTCTGGAACATATGAAAAACAGAAGGGAGAACTACGTCAAAGTACCAGTAAATTCCAATCAATTTCTTGTTCTCTTGGAGTTCTGTGTTTAACACATGCCTTGTTCAAAATCCAACAACCTTCACTGTTTCTCTGCTAGCTGTGTAATCACAAATTTGAATATCATAAAAACTGAAGTTGTGTTGGCTATTAATGTTCCTAAATGTTTCTGAAATGAAAACCACAAATGGTTCTTTCTCTAATATCTTGCATAACTGCGTCTTTTCTCCACTCATAGCAACAACAATTTTAGCCACAAGTCAGTTGTATTCAATCTAAAACGAAGTTGTGATCAGAACGTCTTATCCGCAACCATTGCTATGTGTCAGAAAGCATAATGAACAACAATGAAACAAAGCACAAGAAGCCTCTAACCATTCTCAGTTGTACTCACAATAACTCACTGTAAGAGCAATCAGATACCCAGACAAACTGAAGAAAACCTGCCAATGCTCAAGGGCATCACAGCGTATAAGAAATAATTAATTAATGAGACAGAAAGATCAATGAAAACATGCTAGCCTGACTGTTCTTGCCATGAGAGGTTCAATCAGTCGTTTGTAGGCATCTTCAGCACTACAAACAATAACTTTAAAGCGTGTCTGATCATAGCCTTTCGGTAGAAAAGTCCCTTTACAGAAATCCAGGAATCTGTCACTGACATAGTTAGGAATTTCCACCCGAACTGATAACATCTTGCGGTTCTCACCTCGATTAATTGCCAAAACCTTATGATAAAGGCAAAATAGATTACTGTCAACAAATATAAGCATTATTAAGCATACAAGTTTAATATTGGTTATTTATTATCATTGTAACAATTCAAGAGGACTGAAGTTACAGTTAATATTTCACCTATCACACCTTGCTGCAAGACCAACCATCATCTAAATATCACCTCATGGTAGCAGTGTTACAGAGTAGTCTGACAGCCTGATGTATCTTGGGGAGAGAGGGCGCTACATCGATTCTTCACTGTTCAGAACTTGTCAAAATATTTTGTCACTTGGCTCAAACTATTTCATTTACACATATACAAATATAAATATTCAATTACATCATACACAATGTCAGAGAAAATGACTAAGAGCTTCTTCTTTCACAGATTTCAATTCTGTAAAAACATTTTCCCTGATTCTCCTCTACCAAACTTGTTTACACTTTTAAACTTCAACCGATGTTTTTTCAAGTGAGAATTCTCATTTTAGTGGTTTGATGATGATGATGATGATGATGATTATTATTATTATTATTATTATTATTATTATTATTCACCAACTATCTTTCAGTCAGCTCACCCAAAGCTCCTTTTGGCTAACTGGTGTCTAAATATAGGCACTGCGATTGCATAGTCAAAAAAATTTCCAGAACAGATTCGCTCCAGATCCAGGAATCTGTCACTGACATAGTGATGAATTCTATGGTGCCTATCCATGGCTGCCTTGCATGCGTTTGTGCATGCCATGTTTTGTCGTCGTTCAACGCAATTTCTGACGCTCCGTGCGTGAATCTTGCGCCAGAGATGAGGATTTCTTCGAGTCCGTCGGTTTTCTGATGAGTTTTGGCTGTCCTCTACTGTTTCGCGTCGTTTCGGAAGCCTCGAGTCGGTCTTCACCGCTTTATGCAGGACGTCGCCATGTTGGCTATTGTCATAGCACCATGCGATGATCGACGGTCATACTGGACTTCGCTCGAGCATTCATCTTCGCGAGGATGGCGTTCCGCTCTTCGGTTCCAACGTGTCTCGTGCTGTCCTCTACCTTTCCACGTCATCCTGGAAGTACAAGTCAGTCGCTGTCCGTCGGGTGTGTGCCAAAGTCAGCCGCATCGGCTGCTGCGTGAAAATTCGGCGGATTTGCGGTTGGCTGTCGTTTCTGGACTTAGCTGGATTTTCCATCTTCGTCGGTTTTGCCGATTTCGACGACGGAACTATCTTCTTGCGGAAGACCGCTTCTTCAGGAACTTTTCCGGTGGTTATATCCGCAAGGAGAAACTCCTACTACCAACTCGCGGACTTTCAACATCATCTTCCGCTCCTCGTTGGCATGTCAATGGGGCTACAGTTTTCCTTGAAGGACCGCTTCTAAAGGACTTTGTACCGGACTTCTTCACGGCAGCAAAGTTCTTTCCATCATCACAGTGGATTTTAACATCGTCACCTTCTGACCTTCATTGACATGTCAGCGTTGTCAAAGCGCTTTTGATTTTGGATTTTAAACCATGCGTACAGCGCTATATAAATTGTCCTGGATAATAATAATAATAATAACTCATGATGACAAACAATTGAAATCACAATTCATGCCAAGATGACAGTCTACTCCCGATGATTCTTCATTCACTTTCTTCTAAGGAGTGAATTGGATCAATCGGCAACATTCTGCCTTTGTTTGGCAAATGGTCAAACAACATTTATATTAATGAACCATCTTAGGAAATTGGACGTCAATGCGAAGTAATAAAGCAACTGAAAATTAATATGCCAATCTAGGCTACAACGATAACCAAGAAATTGCAACAAAACGTCCGTGTCATGAGATTAATTTCAGCTTCAGAATTTTCAAACCACAGCCAGCTACACTCTGCCTGGAATGCATATGGAGGCACACAGGGAAATAAATATGGCAACCTATGGCCTTCATCACCTAAATAAAATAAGATCTGACATGTTTCAGGCTAAATTGGGCATGCATGGAATTAAAGAAGAGACCCGATGTCTTCAACAGTCCGATAAAAACATGCTACCCAAAGCAGCTTGCCATGGATGTGCACAGAAAAAACTACACAATTAATTTCTGGAAAGTCAGCTCTATATTCAAGAACCAAATCAGGTAAAATAAAAAAATAATACCGGGTAGGTAGAATTTTGACATAACTATTCTGGTCACCGGTTCAGAAGAGTTAACAAACCTTGTGTGGCTGGATGTGTCTGACATCACAAGAAAATGCATAATACAGTTCGTATTTCTCTGCATCCGAGTCTTTTGCTTTGCTCTTGTTCTTTACTTTTGTCTCTTTTTCATTCTTTGCCTTTGTTTTACGTTTCGTTGAATGCAGCAAAATACGACTGGTCTTAATTCTGAAAAGCAGAAAAAAACACTCAGAATGCATAAATGTCAAAGTGATTCAATGATGACAAAAACGACTTCGATAAGAAGAATACACATGAAAGGCTGTAATTTCCTTTCAAATCAACAGAATTCAGAATAAAAATCACTTCAATGTCTCAAAAATTTCCAAACTACAAAAATAAATGATGAAGTACATTAGTTTATACTTTTAATGCATTTTAATCTAATGCAAATTATACCTCTGATTGCATCAACATAATAAAATTTTGTGCATTCACTTGATCATATCGGAATAAACACAGAATATCATAAAAATTATTAATAAATGTAATTATTATGCCAGAGCTTTACATGTTTCTAATAAATTCCATGGTTCTGTGGTCTTTGGCAATAATGTCAGCTATGATGTGCTGTACACCGACTTCCACTTCGCTCACAGATGACAGACCTAAAATATATCATCTGTCCATTGTTGAAGCTTGAGTAATGGCAGACATCACCAAACAATATTCAATCAACTGATACAAATTCAAAGAAGATCAATGCTAAGATCCCAATTTCAAAACATGAAATAAGCTTTATAAACAATAATTATCAAGCATCATCAAAACTGTTTTGTTTAATGATCACATCATTCACAGAGTACCACTTATTTCGTGCAACTCCCCTAAACGTTAAACTTCTCTTACTGTTGTAACATCAAGGCCACATAATTAATTCTTGATTATGTCAACTCCACTTACACTGTAAATTTCATGCTTTGAATGTGATAGTATTCATGTCTGACTGGGCTGTGAAATGACAAACATATGGTTATTAACTAGAATTGAACTGACCTTCCTTCCTTGGATCGACTGCTCTGCTCAAATTGATGGCACCTGAATTTGAAAGCATCTGAAGAGCAAACGTTTCTAAACCCAATTCCCGAGCTCTGTCAGCGAGTGTCTTCTTAGCAGTCACTTTAAATGGTGTAAACTACAAATGAAAAATCGCACTGTAACAAGCAACACAGTCACACTGCATCCATCAGGTATTCTTAGCAGATTAAATATAACAAAGTGAAATTTAATTAAATATTTTAATAACTCTACCAAGGCAGAAAATCAAAAACATAATGAGAAGCAACAATTATAGCTATTGAACCCTTTTCATGAGCACCTCAGAATCATTGCTGCAATATTATTACTGTGAACAAATTGTTTGACAAATCTGAATCATTCAGACCTTTTGGTTGCTAAGGAAAATATCTGAATACGAAATACCAAAACAAAGATGAGGTCAATGTCATATAGTTGACGGATCAATTTTAAAAAACCGAATGTCACTGATGGTGCTAAAACTTAAGTAGAAACTTGCCCTTTCATGAGTGCTATGCCAACCGAAGTCCATGCTCAAATTTGATAAATGGCAGTTCAATTCAAATTACCGGTAAGTATCACAGAGGTAGAAGGTAAGTATCACAGAGGTAGAAGAGGAAAGATACATGAAAATGCATACATAGCAAAACATGTTGCATTAAAATAGCAAAACATGATGATAAAAATGGACACACACACACACATATTTATACACACACACATATATATATATATATATATATATATATATATATATAGAGAGAGAGAGAGAGAGGCAAATGATCTTTTGCAAACCAAAAATTCAAAAATTAATTTGTTAAATAAATGTCAACAATTTTGCCACGTTCACCTTACAAAATAAATTTAGTTAAAGAGTTAAAACGATCCGCAATAAAATTTTGTAAGGTCGTTGAATCTCACCAAATGTTCAACTTCTTCTGTTGTGCGTGAACCAAGCAATGAAGATTTTATTTTCTCGTCCAATTTTCCCAGCTTCTCAATTTTCCTAACTGCAGCAACAGCCTTTGCTTCCACCTCTCTGAAAGAAAGTGCTAAGTGAAATTATAAAAATATATTAAATAGCTCTTTGCAGAAACCCAAAATTGGCATAGGAGTTGAAATTTATTCCGGCAAATAAACATGGCCAGTGAAACTTTACCGAGGGGTCTCTTGGTCACAAATACTAACAATCTAACATCACATTCAAAGTACAATAATGGCACGGACAAGTCTTAATTGTGGTAATATTTTTAAGGCAAAGTACTTTATCAACTCATCACAAAGACTTTGGTAGACTATCAGATTCTATTTATCATTTCCAAAAAAATCCATTTGAATTAAGTCATTATTGGACCTGAAAACCACATTTAATATAGCAAAAGCTTTATCATAATACCGGTAATGTTCAACATTCATAGGTAAAGACTTAAAAAATCTGTATCACCACCAAATGTGACTTCTATTACTGTAAGTAGTCCCGTGCTCAAACGAGCGCAGGGTCCAGTGCCAATCTCCGTGTACTTGGCAAGCTGCAATGCAGGTGGCTTACGCCATTAATCTACAGTAGTTTGCCATTGCTTTTTCACGACCTGTGTTTTACCTTCGAAGTTTAACACGGCTACCAATTTATTCACGCCTAAGCGATGAACGGCATGACTGGCCGCCAGCACCACAACTTGATCCCGGGAGGGTCACCCATCCAAGTACAAGCAGCAGACAATGTTACACAATTATGGTATTCTGGTGAGAGCCGGTCACACAATGCCAAGTAGGCCGATTTCTATGACTCACTCTAGCTTATATTTATATAGCAAGAGTTTAAATTGTAGTTTATTAAAATTATAATAATTTTTAGTCAAGTCTTAAAGTACAGTCTTCCAATAGTGGTCTGCCCACTTGGCCTTTTATTCATAAAGCTTTAAAGAATTTGTCTCTAAGATACAGCAAGTCATAAGCATTTTTGTAGCATCTATTCTATAATTTAAGCAAATCTGTGAGGCTCTGATCATTGCAATCACCACTTTACCTGAGTTCTTCAAGTTTTTCCTTCACTTCTCTCAACTTTTCTGGTCCCATAGATTTTGTCTGTTCTTGGCGATATCTTGCAATGAATGGAATTGTGTTGTCTTGGTCAAGGAGTCGAATTACATTGGCAACAACAGACCTCTCGCAAAGCACCTGTCCACTGAGCTCAACTTCAAGATCCCACGAACATTTTAAGGTATCTGTCGATTCCAGCTTTATGGACTTAACCTCATCATGTGGCGGATTCAAAGTGCCTGATGCAATCTTCTTTTCAAGATATGCAGAACATTCTCCTTTGTAAGCCATTACAGCCTTTAAGCTCTGCAATATTTCCCACAAACACATCTTTTACATTTACAATACACAAATTAAATTACATATACCACAAACAATTATTATTATTAACCAGAGAACATTGCATTCAGAATATCTTGATCAAGAAAAGGAATCTGCAAAGTCTGAATACAGTTGAAGAACAAAATGTTCAGCTAATCAAGGCATAGACATTTGGAAAGTTACATTAGAAATTAGAATTAGAAAGGCAAACAGACAGACACCAAGAAGAATTATTTGAATCTATGAACTATTTAAAAAGCTATTTAAAAGAAATAATAAACAACATTTGCTTCAATGAACTGATATAGATGTTTATAGCAGTTACCACCGAAGTGTTTTTTTTTATTTTTTGTTTAACACTTAGACCTAGTCTTAGTCTTACACTAGTCGTATATAGCCTTATTTTCAGTGGCGTCATTTCACACTTTTCTTAGGGGCGGGGCAAGACATTTTTGGCAAATTTTAAACAATTTTTGGCCAATTTTTTGCACATTTCACATTTATTTATTTATTTATTTAATACACTTCTTAATTTCCTTGGGGCCACGGCACCTTCCCTGTCCCCCATTCCTAAATGACGCCTCTGCTTATTTTATAACAGTTTTATATGGCATGCCATACATATATCATATTATGCAATATTGAGTGCTACAACTTGCTTGGCCCGCCAAAGGTCTAAACATTTTTGTGCGGCCCGTGAGAGCATGAAGGTTGGACATTGGACAACGCTGGCGTAGAGGATGAAGAAAACAGGCCCAAAGACCGATAATGGGCCATACATCTCATATAAATGTTACAACGAATAGTTGTAGCATTTGTAGCGAAGTTGTAGCATATAAATGCTACAACTTCGCTAAAAATAAACAGTTTTGCCTGTAATACAAATTATTTGAAATTGTGTATACCTCAGAAGTGAAGTTATCATACAATTATTAAAAGTAAATCGTTGCAATAAAAGTCTAAACATTCCCTGGCACGACCTATTTCAAGTTTAAGCGCAGCCAATTAGATTGATAGCGGCGAAGGCTAAATATAGGTCGGGTAACTCTAATGTCATCATCATTAATAATTCTCTTTATCCGGTAAGTTTGTCAGTCACGCTACACGGCAGATGTTGAAAGACGTCAACTGGGTCATTGCAACTAAACTTTGTAATGGGCGGAACTTGACCTGCTTGGCAGATTGGCCCCACTGAGGAAGCGTCCTGATTGAATGCACGTTGTACGGCACCACAGGATCCTGTCAATTGCAGGCCGACAATAACTCGCCGGTCAAATGCTAGCGAGAACAATTATTGCTCATCATCATCATCATCATCATAGTTGCTTTCTGCCAGCTCATTAGCGGCAATAGCTAGACACAAAACTTTTCCATTTATCTTTTTCCGTTGTTAATCTCATTCCATCTATTATTGTCATTTGATATCTTTCGAAGTCTTCTTTGATGTTATCCATCCACTTTTTCCTGGGTCTTCCTCTTCCTCTTTTTCCTTCTTTGTATGTGTAGAGTGCATAGGCGGCGCACTCCTATCGGCCCCGTCGGCCCAGGCCGGGGTACTTTTGAAGGTACCCCGGCCCGCCATAGGTCGGGCCGGGGTACTTTTTAGGAAGTAAGAACTGAAGAATTGCGATTCTTTAAATTGTTTGGTTAAATTCTCACTTCGAATTTCGAAAAAAGCCGCTGTCGCTGGAGGGCGAATGCTCTGCCGAATAGGGCTTTATAGTTGCAAGATCAGATAAGATCAGATAGGCATGTCATATTCTCATTTAACCAGAAGGCTTCAAACACGGCAGTCATAATCTTATTAGATTACACAGCTGCTGTCGCGGGAGGAGGAATGCACTGCCCAATAAGGCTTCATAGCAGAAAGATCAGATAAGATCAGGCAGGGGTCATATACACCTTAAATTTAACCCGAGGTGTCAAACGCAGCAGTAACGTACGTCTATAAGTTAACATTAGATTAATAGACGGCGGAAGGCCCTTTGACGAACCAAGTGGGGAGACGGTGGGCGAAAAGGCGAAGGGCAGCAGAGGGCACCAGGGAAGCAGTAGAGGGCGTTAGAGTGTTTCACCGAGAGATGCATGGCAGTCGGATTTGGGTCCCGATCGAAAGTGATCAGTTAGAGCTTCACCGTGTTTGCAAAAATTGCGGAAAGCAATCTAGCGACTTCAGGGATTGATTCAATCGTTCAACAGACAACAGCGCTTCGCCATCGACACAATGGACAAGTTTGTTGTTAAACGTCGTAAACTGAATGTCGAAGACCCTGAACAAACTGTAAGTACTTCAGATACAACATCTGCGCAAATTATTCCATAGTGATGAGTGTAGGACTAGGACTATGCTACGAAAAACTATAATCGTATAAATCTCAACACTAGACATGGTCACCCCAAGATTTATGGGACTCCCCGAGTTGTTTTTTCGCCATAGTTTTCATCCTTCCCAATCCTATTGTATGGAGCCTTATTCTTGATTTTATATCTTCTTGCTGACTGCCTGTGCTTTCAATGACACCTTCAACACATCTGAATGGCCTGACTCTTTCCATGTTTTTGTCCATTCATTGTAATATTCACGATTTTTGTATTCCCTTTCGTTGTGTTATTAAAAACATTTTATTTTTGTTTACAATTACAGTACACATGGACTACTGCCTTCTTACAAATGTGATGAAATAAAAGAGTTGCAGAATGCAAATTTTTAAAACCGTGCCAGTTCACCTTGTGAATAAACATCTTACAGTCCCAGTGGCGTGCAGGGAGTTGTGGGCATACGGGGCCTAATCGATAAAAACCTTCTTAAAACGTTTCTTTTGTTATAAATCACAATTGAAAATGCATTTTGGCTATCTACTGTAAGTTAGTTAGGCACCTCGACCCTCAACGACCGCTGCCGTTATATAGTAAACGGGCCGGGGTACTTTTTATTGTCTTCCGCCGCCTCTGGTAGAGTGCTTTATATGGGAGTCTGTTACTGTTCATTCTATTTACATGTCCATACCATCTAAGTCTTCTTCTTCTGATTTTATCTATTATTGTCTCTTTCATTCCCAGTCTTTTCCTGATGTCTTCATTTCTTATTCTTTGTAATTTACTTACTCCCAATATCTTTCTCAAACAACTCATTTCTGCCACCAATAGTCTGTTTTCATCTGCTCTTTTTAATATCCACGTTTCTGATCCATAAAGCATTTGTGGAACAATGATAGTGTTGTATATTTGAATTTTTGTGTTGATCTTTATTTCTTTAGCATTCCAGATATGTCTAAGTCTTCCCATTGTCTGTAATCCAATTATTGCTCGCAGTACCTATAATTGTTATTGGGACCTGTCATTGATCTTGTAAAGTATAGCTTTATACTTTACAAAAAAGAGCTTTATTATTGATAATCAGTTCAGTGTCGAGCGTGTCGCTAGTTCGAGTCTCAGCTGTCGATGACTGCCTATCAGTCCTGCTGCTATAACGTCTCTGAGACCGTGCAGAGCGCCATTGGCTGGCGCGTACGTCGTCATTCATGATAGGCGCACGTGACAGATCTTGGAGGGGGTCAAAGTTTTTTACATAATTAGGCCTATAGGGGTATAACTGAAAGTTGACAATTGTTGACAAGATGAGGAGGGGGTCAAAAATTTCCAAAAATTGTTGACATAATTAATGGACAGCCCCTTATGGCGTGCAGCCCCTTTGGTAGGGGGCGGGCAAGATCACCGAGTGAGCACACAGAGAAAATTTTTAATGATAATCTACACATTCACTTTACATTTTCAGATTTTAAAAAAAATTATTACATGTTGGGGCGGGAAGTTAGCAGAGTGATATCAGTGTTGGACGATGGAGCAGAAGGTCGTGGGTTCGATCCCCGCAGGAGCCCTAAGGTTGACTCAGCCTTACTCGCTATAGCGAGCGGTTGTAAAGTGAGGAGCAGCGTTAAGCTGTGAAGGTAATACGTGGGTCTGGGAAGCAATATCAGCCTACCCCAGATTAATGACCTATATGCCACCTACGTCGCTGATTGTCTATGATCATGTAAAAACACCAGACGACCTCGACGGACACCGCTAGGTGGCAGCACATAAAGTGTGTAAAATATGATCGTTGTGTAGTGAAAACATATTTAGGAAAAGTCATAAAAGCATTTTGCCTAAAGTGCAACAGTAAAAAGATACGCAGCTTTTACTGGACTGGGGTAATTGTACCCCCCTTACACTCTACGAGGGTTAAACTCCTACGATTTAAAAGCAACTGTGCACTATAAGTCTGGACATATTGCATCCTCCATAGTCTGTCTTGCTGTTTCCCTCTGACTGATTTCCGGAATGACCTGGTCTTTTACGGATGGATTTGAACTTTGAAGTACCATCGATTGATAGTTGATACCCTCGAGTATTAGAAATGGTGCTATAGAAGTGCATAATTATTATTATTAGTGACACTCTTTAGCGCTATTATATAATGCACTTGGTATATATCAGTTGAATGAGTCGATGCTTGCTCCAAATTTGAATAGTAGAATCGTAATTCGATCTGGAAAAACTATTGTAAGTAAGTAAGTAAGTAAAATCTTGTTAATTTCTAAAGCGCTTCCAAAAGATGCACCGAAGTAGCTCCTTATTCCTATGCGCTCAATCTCAAATGAAGTAGCTATAGCCAAATGTGGGTCATTCATGCCGGGTCATTTAATCAAAATGGCGAGTGGGCAGGACGCTAGCTATAGCTATGGGGGAAATGATTTTATAAAGAGAAATGATTTTAGTTTAGAAAGAAAAACATGAGGAGATGTTGCAAGAAGAGGAGAAAATTGTGACTCAGAGTTTGTTATTTGGCTTTGATGTAGACAACGATCGAAGGGATATTGGAATTGAGTTCCAAAGCTCAGGTGCCGCATATGAAAAAGCACGATTGCAAATTTTGAGAGATGATTGATTCAGAGGTCGAAGGAGAGTTACATGAGAAGAGGATCTAGTAGATCCAGGTTGTTGTGGAATTATCAGATTTCTTAGGTAGACTGGTTTTGATGTATGCAGGAGTGAAGCAGGAAAAATTGGAAGGAGCTTCTGGTGGTGATGGGTGATGTGGAGATGTATTTTGATTGGTCATGGTAGATTTTAGATTGGTGCGGATCTTAGAGATTTTTCCAGAAAAAAAATTAACAAATGATTCAGCAAGTTGCGAAATGGATTGAGGAAGAGGCTTTGCTTTATTGCGGTGGAATAGACAATTCACAGTGTTCCAAAGTTTACGAGGATTTGAACTGTTGGATGCAATTAAGTTAGAATAATATTTTTTTGGCAGATATGAGAAGGTTGTGGTAGTGATTTGTTGCAGAACGGAGGTTTTTAAGGTCAATAGCAGAATGTGTTCGGTTGTAAATTCTTTCTAGACGTCTAGACTTCTAAATGACTTATAAGAATGGATGAAGGAATTGTACCAAGGGTTGTTACCATGAGATGATAGTGGCCGTGTGATTATGGGAGCATGTTTGTCGAGTAGGGCAGATAGGACAGAATTATATTTGTCAATTAGTGATTGTAGGGTGATTGTGGGTTGAATGGCGAGTACAGTATTGTACATGTCAGTAGGTGTATAAATATTAAATTGCCATATCTACTATTTTCGGTACCTGATCGGGCCATAACGTTATAAAATTCTTATACAGTGTATTTAGAGAATTTTACTATGCTGTAGAAATTTATAATTAAAATTTAATATTTAAGTCGATTCGTTGCCTATAGTTTCAAAAACGCACCCAATTAGAGAATAGACTAGCGACGCTTAGCGGAACCCATAGAGATAAATCCTAAAATGGCGGAGATTGAAAATAAAGAAATGGTAGCGGAGCAGACAAACGGTTTATCCGACGACAACGTATGGCTGCGAAAAATATTTCTCTTTAGCATCTTAAATGTTATTCGGACGTTTGGTTCCGGTTTTGATACCCTTTTATCATTGCTGTTAGAATAATGTTATGACAAAGCTTTTATATAGCGCAGTTTTTTCCAAACTTTTCACGTGGCGGGCCATATCTACTATTTTCGGTACCTGAGCTAGGGTTGCCAGATGCATGGGTAGCCAAAGGAGGACAGAGCCAGACGAAAAGGAGGACAGAGGAGGACATTGTACACATGAAACCAGCTGTGCAGTGGTCATCCATAAATTACGTAACGCGGTGGGGGGTCCGGCCATTTGTTACGAAGTGTGACAACGGGGGAGTCCGGAAATGTTACGTAACGCAAAAAATTTAAGTGACCGTTTTTGGCTTGTCAGAGATTTTGAAGAGGAAAAACAAGGATGACCTCTTTTTTTGCTTGTCAGGGTTTATCGAGAGGAAAAATACAAGGATATCAACTTTTTTGCTTGTCAAGACCTTTTGGGGGACGAAAATGGGGGGTCGGCCTGTTGTTACGTAATATTTTAGGGGTCTGACGTTTTGTTACGTCGTGTTACGTAGGGGGGTCAAAAAGTGCCAAAATCGCGTTACATAATTTATGTACGGCCCCAGGTCATCGAGTTGTATGACTGATGATGACTAGCCATTTACTGTTTACAGTTTCTGCGTTTGCTACTGGAAAGGAAATTAACATTTTGACCAATGACCATAGACTATTGCATAGACACTAGAGATAGAATGACGAGAGTCGAGTATTTTGGGACTTTGGGCAATCGATATTGATATTATTAAAACGCTATTTTAATATCGATGATTGGGTAAACTGAGATAACGGACTAAAATGTATGAAATTCGTCAATACCGCGAGAACGAAAATTGATAGCATACAAATGCTCAAAAAGGAGGACATTTTACAATTTTTAGCTTTGCCGGGAGGACGGAGGACACGGACCTAAAAAGGAGGGCATGTCCTCCTTTTGGAGGACGTCTGGCAACCCTAACCTGAGTGGGCCATAACGTTATACAATTCTTATATTTAGAGAATTTTACTATGCTGCAGATCAGCTGTGACCAACCTCATAGAAGGTGGTGGCCACTTCTTTCATTCAATCAAGCAATAAGCCTCTTTGGCGCCTCTATCATAATATCCAGGGCATCATTCGATGGCGCACAAAATCCAAATTGACCAGATTTGAATCTCTTAGACAAGTCGTCAGGAGAGAGAGAGAGAGAGAGAGAGAGAGAGAGAGAGAGAGAGAGAGAGAGAGAGAGAGAGAGATGGCTTTTTAAGTAGTGGGTGAACAACTGCTGGGGCGAATGAAGAGAGAAAACAACCTTTGGGCAATGGGGGATTTATGAGGTGTGTTATTATTGGGTCCAAGTCATCAAAACTATTTTTGAGAATTTGAGTTGGCAGGTCATCCAGGGTACACTGGCTAGATGGTTATGTAAAGATTATCTGGTGAACTTCGTTTAGGGTGGTGGGTTTACAGGAAAGAAGAGGAGTTGGTGGGAATTTTGGAAAAGAAACCTGCTGAAGACATGTTCTGAAAGTTTAAGCAGATGGTAGATATATTATTGGAGAAAAATTGGCAGAAGACACCAGGGAGTGATGATAAAGAGGAGGAACAAGGTGTGACATTTGACTTTTCCCCATGAAGAATGTTATTTAGATATTTTCAAAGTAGATGAGGATTAGAAGAATTTTGCATGACAAGATTAGTTAAATAGTTGGACTTGGTTAAAAAAAAGAATTTACAGACAATTTTGCATTGGTCTCTACTGGTAAATTTCTGCTTGTCACTCGGTAAACGAGGTTTCCATCGTCGTTCGAATTGGTCAGGTTACAACCTTTTTAGTTTTAAAAGGAATAAGAGTATCAAGAATATTAAGAAGAACATACACTGTAGATGCTATATGATACTATAGATGATTCTGATGTGGGTTCTATAATGAAAAATTGCTTTGATACACAGGGAATCTAAATGTTTATAAAATTCTGAAAGATGTGTTATATCATTTCTAAATTTCAGAAGCCACTATTCGAAAACTATAAAGCAGTCATTTTCGGTTCAAATTCAAATGTTCATTTAACAATAATTTTAAATCATTTTCTGAAACCACTGTAAGTCTAATTCATTTACAATTGTAACTGTTCTTCATAATCAGTAATGCTGAATTTCAGATGCCAGTTTATCTATGTCACAAAGTCATAAGCACAACAAGGTTATTTCCTTAGTTATGAAGCCAATCGGATATTAAGCATTTGTGTCTGAATGTATGGTCATGTAGTGTTGATCCAGAATTCCAGATTATAGCTTTTTGTCACAGAGCCACACAAAATCCGCAGATTGAACGGATTGGTTTATGACTATGACTACCGTAGGCACAAACATAAGTTTCTCTGTCCAATCTGCCCTGAATTCACAATAACATCCTCACATTTTAGCATTTTATCATTGCCTGATTTTTATGCTATCCATGTTCATGCTTAGGTGCTTAACGATAAATTCTTATTTCAAAAATTGAATTTTAAAACAGACTACAGTCTGAATGTGTGGTCATGTAGTGTTGATCCAGAATTCCAGTTTAGCTTTTTGTCACAGAACCACACAAAATCTGCAGACTACAAAAAGTTGTAACAGATGACATTGTGATCATGTGATGTCTTGTACACTCGAATTTCAGCAAGGCGTGGAAACAGGAATTTCAAAACATTTTGTTTGCTAACAGCGGGCACATTAGATAATTAATTATATCCGAGCACAACTACCGTACATGCAGGGCGAATTAATGAAAGCCGACAGGGCACTCTGAGTGCTTGAACAAAATTCGATTTTGTAGAAACAACTGAATCTAGACTCTAGAATACTGTACCGGTACATCACATTATTGCAATTTTTGTTTAGTCATTATTTATTTATTTTGAATGCCAATAAATGTTTGAAATTAATTTTTAAAAAATACATTGTATCAACTATTGAGGAGACCTATCATACCTATGGTCCACTGCAGGCCACTTTATGAGAGCCAGCAGGTCACAAGTGGCATGCAGACTGGTTTGGGAACCTCTGATATTGTGCATCTCAGAGTCTAGTAAATGTTAAGATGTATTCTCGTTATGATTGTTTTGAATGAAAAATATGTTATAAAGCATTTAAAAAGCTATGCTTGACCACTGTGCCATTTTCCCGAATTCTTGCAGTTTCATTGATATTCCTTGTAATAATGCTTAGTGTGATTAATAGAGATACCATAAGGTCATTGTGCATTAACCTTTTGAAAATTCATATCTTTGTAAATTACATGACATGGAGTTGGAGGAATAGCCACAGTAGCTATAATGTATCTTGTTTTGATGTAATATGGAATAACACCATTCAATCACTGGTAAAATAAAACAATGTTAGCCATAATTGTATTTTTGTCCTTTTGCTGAGGACTCTCTTTGCTGAGTTGAATGGCAGACTGTACCAATTAGTATATTTTTTTACTAATTATTAATTTTATTGCTAAATCATGGTTTACTTCTTTTACAATTTGCAATACCTCATATGCCATAATTATTGGACAAATCTCCCTTGTCTGAAAATTTGGCCAAATATGCATGGAGAATTGCTCTATTGGTCGTAAATATATGCTGTACATATGCTGCAACCGGTTTTGTAAACACCAGCAATTCTCACAGATTGAATTAACTCTTTTGAGGTGGCTGTCGACAAAAGTTGATATCTAAGCAGAGAGTGAATGTTGACAGAAGTCGACATTGAGGGGTGGATGGCTTACAATAACATATCTGTTGATGTGTTGACATATTGCACGAAGAGCATTTAGATTGTATTCTTTATGACAATTTGTATAGCGCAGTAACATAGCTATGGCCAAAGTCAAGAGCGCTTTACATGGAACAATCAAACGAGATATTTAAAAGGCACTACGGTATATATTTGATTGGTGGTGCCAGTGTAGGTGCGTTTGTGGCTCTGCCTTTTACTAGGGAGGACTAATCAAATGGTAAGTGGTGTAATAATTTGTGTTGTAATAAAAAATATTCTGCCATCTGAGGATAGTAAAAATAATTCCTCCTCAAAAGGACGATTTTACACTTTTCAGTCACTGGATCCTCTCTTTCGATAGTTCACTAATGTCGGCATCCTACCCTGACTGGATTTATTTGACATTCTTATTATAAACTTGACCCAGAACATAGAAAAAATTATTTTGCATGGACTATAAGGCCAGTATTTTCAGTTATTTATTTCATATTTGCTGCAAACTCGTATTTAAACATGAGGCAGGAACTGACAGTTTCAGTTTGATTTGGATTTTTGCAGCCTGTTATTGCTGAATATTTGGCCTGAGAAGCAGCTTCTGCTTGTTGACATTTTTGGTTGTGTTAATAATGTATTGAAGCTTTTATTGGCTGAATTTCATGCTTAATTTTGTTTATGCAGATTCAGGTTCAGGACCAAGAACACTTGGCTGATGCAAAACCAGAAGACGAAGTTGTCCAAGGTATTTCTGTCTCTAAAGTTTACACTGAGATTTTCTTTTCCATTTATTTGTATTAAAATTTTCTTCATATGCAGTTAATGAATTTTGTTATTTGATCTTGTCAGAAGGGTTTTGCTCACAGGAGTTTCATCAGTGGAATGATCATGATCATTTGTTGGATAGCAATAATTAGCTAGTAGAGATTCTTGTAAAGATAAGCTGGCTCCATGAGATTGCAGCTAATTGCAGCTAATGAGGTGAGATTCAAGAGTGCCAGGTCGGATCTGCAAAACTTCTTCATGTTTTGAGAATCAATGAGCAACATGTTGGCTTATTTCTTCATTTCCTGTCTATTTCTGGACTACCTTTTTTTGTTCAACAACTTGCAAGAATTGCAAGTTGTTGGTTCAGCAAAAATTGTTTTGCTTTTGTCACAAATATTGCACTTAATTAATATTTCAATTACTTTTATATCTCTGTGGGTGGAATTTAGGACTTTTGCTTAGTCATGTTGTATTAATATTAACCCCTTTACCAACCATTTATTTGTAAAGTAATGTAAAAGTGGATGCACATGTGTGTCATGGCTTTTAAAGGGATTAACATATGAATATGATTATGTGATAGCCATTGATGTTTGATTCTTTTGAATTGCACAGTTAATGATTCTCTTGTTTTTTTTCATGGTTATGTAATTCATCAAGGGTTTTCATCTGTTTCTGTTATATTAACCCCTTTACCGGGGATTTAAATTTTTAGATGCTGTCACCGTACAGGGAAATTATTTTGTGGAAAAACGTTCTTCAAAAGTGAAATCTTTAATTTTTTGAATTTGCTATATCTCAGACTATATAAGAGCTAAGAAGATTAGGTATACACCATTGTTTAGCCTTTTTACTCCTCTTTCTAACCACCCGTGCCAAACAAAGAAATTTGGGGCAGGATCCACTCTACTGCCTAAAATAGAACCCCTCCCAACAAATTTTTTGAAGCTCTGTAGCAAAAATATTTCAGTGGGAACCCCAATTGGGTGAGTGGCAGAGTTGTAGGGGATGTCAGTGGAACAAAATAAATCAAAGAGTTTGAAAATAGGTCAACATTTGGTAAAGATAGATCAATTCTAACATGAAAAAGTCATTTTCTGGAAGTTATTAGTCTGACCCCTCAGTCCACAGAATATGTATTCTCTTTCATAGAGCCGATATAGCTGAAAAATAGGCGCTATCTAGCGATTGGATGGATACTAAAGCAATTTATAGCATAAACGTCTCTGATACATCACATGCGTTTGACGTAATGTCTTGAAACTTACATGACGAGCCTGGCTCTGGGATCCCAAAAAGGAAAGATGACGTTGGACAAGCCAAGCTCGGGATTTCGGTTAAAGGGTTAAAATACTTTGAAATCATTTAACCCTTAAACCGCCCGAGACAGAGTATACTTGGTTACATTGCATATTTACTGTATATAGTTGTGAAGTATGTGGTAGTTTAAGGGTTAAATATCAGATCACTTAATGTATTATTGAATAAAGTTTTACATTGTCTTGAATGAAATAACTGTAGCTGGTTTTAGCTTTATGTGGGTAATGATGTGAAAATGGTAATTGGCCTCATTGCTTATTGGCCTTGATTTTTGAAAATGACTGTAATGTTTAAATTCTGATGAATGTTGCCAATAAAAGAAGCTGTAGGAGAGTTTAGTGACATCGGTATTGACATGAAGATTTGATTTGTTTAGGAATTGTGCATGTACCCTCCAACAGGTTGAACTCAGCCCAATCACTCCCACCCACTGGAGGTAGAAAATTTTGGGGTGGGAGCAGTCCAACCACTGCCAATAATTTTTAGAAAAATTTGCCACTCATCAACATCATATGCTATTGTTAGTTTGATTAGAATTAACTGGAATTTAAGCATTTGAATTTTTCAAAATTATTTTCTGTTTTATTATATGAGATTATAAATTTAGAAGATGATAATTTGTATTCTGTTGCAATGAATGGTTGTCTTTATTCTGTGTGATTGAATTCAGTGAGCTGGCACCTATGCCATGCAGCAGCGATTTTGGTATAACAGTAGAATGTTGAGTTAGTGAGGCTTGTATACGATTCTGTATGATAAATGTTAGGAAGATAGGCGTATTGACTGAAGGAAAGTTAAAAGAGAAATTAAAGTGATAAGACTTGTAAGTGATAGAAGATTGAAAGAGAATAATGAGCATTAGCATGAGAAAAAGGTTGAAATAAAGGATATTACAGATATAGAAAGGAGGTTGACTGGAATGGTTTGGACCATTTTGAGCAGTCTAATGACTGTTTTGAGTGATGCCTATTGTTAATTATTGGAGAAAGAATGGTCGAATAGAAACCTGCATTAAAAAAGCATTGCGCTTAAGGTAGAAATCCATGGAGAAAGTTACTGGTCTTCTGACATGGATCAGAGTTAACTTTGTTGACCCTGGACAGCAGTTTGACACTGTGTTTGTGTGTGTGCATACATGTGTGTGTGTGTGTGTGTGTGTGTGTGTGTGTGTATGTTTTATTTCTAATGTTATATGGTATGTGCATGTTTATGAAATTAGAAAACTAAAATTTCAATACTGGATTAAATGGAAATTAAAATGCATAAGAGTCAAATTTATTTTTAACAGGTTTGCAAAATATTAGTGCAAGTAAATCATACTTACTTAGACTTAGATCCTTTCATCCCCTCTGGAACATTGGGTGACTCATCGTGTCTGTAGTGGTTAGTTTTTTCTGGCATCGAGTTTCTGGCCCGATGTCCAACCCCAGCCGAGAGGACATGGTTACCATTGCCCACATTTACTGTTTGTTTTCAGGTTTCCTGCTAGGCCTGCCCACCTCATGTAACACCCAAGGTGGTACTTTGGTGCTAAACATCTTCACCACTGATGGTACAGCCCCAGCAGGACACCATGATGAGGTGGGGTTGGATTTTGTGGGGGTTTCAAGTGATTCAATGTTTATATTTCCTCCTTTTCGTGATGTATAGTTGAATATTTGCGTTTTTGGTGAAATTTGCACATTTGGTGAATTAGGCTATTGTTGAAATGTTTTCAGGTTTTCTTTTAAAGAAGTGGCTTTGTTAATAAGGCAATGGAATCTTTTTTCTATTCTGCCCCACAAGCATTGTGCTTAAGGTAGAACTCTATTGAGAAAATTAATGATTTTCTGAAATGGATCAGAGTTGACTTTATTGGCTCTTGACTGTATTTTTATTAATTATTAGGCTTCTCTCTGTTTGACCTTTATTAGATGTTGATTGAGAAGTTACTCAGTAGTTGGCATTTGTAATGTGTACAAAGTGATCGCTTTTTCTAATGAACTGTTGCTTATTGCATTTGTTTTGGACTGTGTCTGTAAGGAAAAACGCTCTTCCAGAATTTGAAAATGAAGCAAGAGAATGAGATTACCGTGAATTTACATCTGGTGACGGTCGCACTTTCTGGATATGCGCAGCAGCACCGTCATTGTCCTTTAGACCTTTTGAAGTTTATGTGTTTCGTATACTTCTCTAACATTGAGAATGAAGGATACAAAAATTTGCCATCTTTGATGAGAAGGAGGATGATTTAATTTTCAGGAGTTTTGTAAAAGGCTAGAAAAGTGTGTGATTTTTGAAAGAAGATCGTTGCAGCCGTTTTCAATGTTTAAATTTGGTTGTTGGGAGAAATTGTAACCAATGAACATTTTCGATTTTCAATAAAGAGATGGTCAATTAATAAAAGGTGTTTAAGTGCACTACTGTCTTGTTGGCTGTACACTGGACTGGACTTTGCAGGTTTATTGCAGCACTGGTAAATATGTGCTCTGTGATTTTGAAAATAGGGTTAAATAGATTTTGATTTTTGAGCACTTTCAGGTAAGGCCTGTCTAGAATGAACTTGAATGAGTATTTTCCTGCTTGCCCGAAGATCAATGTAGCAAGTGCGCTTAATGTTAATGCAGAGCGTGTGCTAATCATGTTCTTTGTTTTGTCTTTTCTGTCTGTGTTTGTGTATGTAAGCAGTTTGATGACTACTCCCATAAACAGAAAACTTGGTTTAAGATGATTTGGTTTTTGCTGTTGGCCGGCGAGTCAATTATTAGATCAGGGGCCCTAGCAACTCCATGGATCAAGTCGGGCCACGCTCGCCAAAGGCAATCGGTAATGGTTGTTTGCCAGTTAAAAAAAGTGCAGATTTTTCTGAGACTTTGTTATCATAGAGCTTTTATTCAATTCTGGTATTATTTCTGGCAGATTGGAGATACTGTGAGTTATGCTGGATTTGACATAGAATATTTTCTGAGAACCGGTAGTTACAGCTAGTTTATAATATTATTTAGTTCTGATTCTCAAGAATTTTTAGTAGGCATCATTGCAGATAACATAACTCGTCAAAGATTCTGGTTTACCTTTGATTGCAGTTATGACTCAAAAGCATTTGGTTGCGACTCGTCCATATTTGGGGTTTCTGACTCAGGTAACGACTCCAAGTATGTGGCTGTGGCAGTTAGACTGAAAGACTGGCTCCTCTGGCTTCGGATTATCCTACTCTGTCTGTTTCAGCCAACAGGAGCTCATAATTGTTATAACTTGACCAACTCTGACTCTGCAGCCTTTGATCTGTGATTGTTGATTGTTAGCTTTTTGGTGCTGTAGCGTGGATTAAATGTTTGGTTTGACGTGTGAAGGATATTTGAAAAATACATGAATCTGCTGAGTTTTTTATAGGTGGGTTAAGAGAACGGATGTTTGCTGATTGTTTCATTTGTGCATTTTAGAAATGGAAGTGACTGAAGCTGAACCTGTGGAGACAAAAGCAGCAGAGCCAGTGGTTGAGAGACCGCCATCTCCTCAGGCTGCTCAGATGGGTCCAGTTGTCACAGGTCCTGGTGGCAAGAGGGAACAGAAGCTCTATACTCCCGCAAAATTAACTTCTGAGCAGCAGGAGGCGCTTGCCAAAGCAAAGAAGTATGCTATGGAGCAGAGCATCAAAAGTGTTCTTCTCAAGCAGACAATAGTTCACCAGCAGCAAGTAAGATTTGATTATTTTGCTTCATTTTTTCAAATGTTTACCTAGATTCTGATCTAAATAAATTTGTTACATCAATACGTGACTAGGTGAGATCAGACTAGAGAGATCATGAAGGATGTAGTCCAACTTCTCTGTTTTTGAGTCTTAGCTCTTGGTGATATACTGTAGAAGTGTTTTTCTCAATCAGTTCACCAACATCAGTTATGATCTTCACAGTCTTCCAGTCCATGCAGTTGTTCTTGATTTGAAATACTAAATACCGATAGTCATGTCTAATGTGTGTGTGACAGTGGTGTTTCGTGTATCACAATAGATGCGTGTCTGGATTTGTGTTCTTTATTGAATGGTTTTTTAAAGAACTTGATAGGGAGAAAGTGCCTATTTACCCTACGGATTAACAAATTGTATGCATTATATTGTATTATGCTGTGTTTTTGGTTATTTTAATTTGTGCAAACACTAATTGTGAAAAGCGTTAAATTTCCCATTTTCATAAATGCTCTCTGACACGGCCAGAAAAATCTTGCTGGTGCTGAATTTATTAATAGATGATAATAGATTTTTAATCTTTTTGGTCTTAGTTCTTGGTGAAATTCTGTAATGTTGAACATTGTTCTGAAAAACTCTGTTCTAGATGGCAAATTTTCAGAATGCTCTTCAGCGACCATTTACAATAATGGGCAGGCAAGTAGTTTTCATATTTAGAATTACTTATTAACAAGTTTGTCAAAATGTATGTATTTGTAGTAAATTTACCATTTGCTTGCATGGATCATGCGTCCAGCATAAGCCTGTATGTTGAAGCCAGCTGTGGACGCCATATTTGTTAATGCGCAACATTACAAGCACCTCAAGACAGAACAGCAGAAAATGGCACCCACCAATCAAAATCTGTATGTATACTGAACATGAATATTCATGAGACTTCTTTCATTGGTCGGCAACATTTTCTGCTGCTCTGTCTTGAGGTGCTTGTACAACATTGCGTTTGCGATAGGCGACATCCAAGGGTGATAGCATTCGAATTGAATACTGTTTCATTTAATTTATAATGAAATAATTGATTAAAATAATCGTTGAACGTTTGCTGAATCATCCCAGCGAGATTGCAAATTTTCACAACTTTTGAATTTTTGAACCCGTTTTTAAATCCGGGCTTTTCTGGGCTTTTTTAAAACGCAATCTGGGCTTTTTCCTATGTTTTGCGTGACTACATATGGCGAATAGGCTCCGCCCACACGCCCATAGCTGGCTTCAGCCGCTAAGCAAGCCTGCTTAGTCTCAAGCTCTCTCCTGGGTATCATTCCTCCAAGGCATGGATTTCTCACTTAATAGAAACAATAAATTATAGCCTCAATCTAAACATATGCTATCAAAGACACAACATATGCATTCAGCTGTTTAAACAATAGCCCAACTCAACATATCCTTTTAGCTTTCAAAAAGAGGGCTATAAAATCAGCGGTTGCTAAATTTTCCTGTTGTAAGTTGTGCTTAATTGCATCAAATTTTAATTACCATTAATTTGACAGATAAATAAATTGCGTTAGAATTCAGGTTTTTTGCTTTCCTGTTGTAAGTTGTGCTTAATTGTGTCAAATTTTATTTATCACTAATTTGACAGATAAATAAATTGTGTGTCACAACTCCAAAAATAAACAACCTTAAAGGTTTGCTACAGTGCTTTGATCTGTTTGTTTATTTTCTAGTGGGATCATAAAATCTGAATGAGTTTCTTCTGAATGTCTCTCAGCTATCTGCTCTTCAGCAGTTACTCTTGTGACTGAAAGTTGTGCTGTTTGTCCTGAGACATTTGATACAGAGTGCTTGTAGTGTTGTAATTGTGCAGTAGAAAAAGTTTACATAGATTTTGGTTATAGATATTTGTGGTTTTTTCCAGCATGCAGATAACAGAGCAAGTGTGGACAAAACTTGGCACGTGAGTGTAATAAGAATGTAATAAGAATTATTTGTACTGAGTGATTTGAGGTTTGGCAATGTGAGTGAGTACCGGTACTTTTACAGTTAATGTTGCAGTAAAAATTTCTGGTTTTCTATTGTTATGCAAATAAGGAAAAGTTAATGAACATGCCAGCAGTTTTTTTGTTCGTAATTTGTTTATTTAAATGTTGTTCTATGAGTTATTAGAGAATATAGAATACTGGTAACTTGTCTTATCTTGTCTTCAGCCATCCTCACTTCAAGGGTAGACTGCATCATGAATGAGCTAGCTCCACTGTTTTCTGTTGTCTGTCATTCAGGTTGCCATTTCCATTGTCTTTCCGGTCCATTGCATGATGTTATCAGTCCATCTACTCCTGGGTTTGCCTTGTTTTCTTTTTTCATCAGTTGTGCCTTGTATCATTTACTTTTCCAAACACGTGCCTGTTTTCCTCATGATGTGGTTTTCCTCATGAAAGTGCAACAGTTTTCTTCTTTTGATGGACTACGAAAATTCTCTTGTAACACCTCCTTTCTCTAATGCCCATTCATTACTTCTTTGATCTCTCCATGACATATGCAGAATCTGTCTTAATCCTTTCATCTCAAATGCCTTTGTCTTTGCTTCATCTCTTTTTTCAAAGTCCATGTCTCATATCTGTATATTGCCACTGGCCAAACTAGAGGTTTCCATAGTTTGATCTTTGTGGCTAATACTGACTATTGATAGCCACATGGAATAACTGCCTGCTTTTAACTGTTTGACTGATATGATTGTTTCTTGTTAATGCAGAATCTACGTAGGAAGCATTAATTTTGATGTTCGAGAGGATACTGTGAAGAATGCCTTCCAGCCATTTGGTCCTATTAAAAACGTCAGTCTTTCATGGGATGCAATAGCTAATAAGCACAAGGGCTTTGCGTTTGTCGAATATGATGTTCCCGAGGCAGCGACTCTTGCCTTGGAGCAGATGAATGGTGTAATGCTTGGTGGCAGGAACATCAAGGTAATTGGATCAAAGATATTCATTGCTATTGATCCAGTAGCAGCACCATATTTCTCGCTCAGAAGCATTTAATTTTTTATTGCTTGTTATTATTAGTTTGTTTTCATGTACTGGTGTTTCTGATTTGTGTATTGGAAGGAATTAAAATTGAAGTTTTTGTTACAAAGAGTGATCTTTCCTAAATGCTTATTAATAGGAATCATAGTTTCCAGGGCAAATTTTACCAAATTCCATGGGCAGTTTGCCTAATTCCATGGCATCCCACTTATTAAAAAATTGAGAACTTTTAGGATTATTTGTTTATGAATTACTGAAGAAGATTTATGGTGAAAGTTTTCTTTTTCAGCAGATGACTTTTTCTGACACAAATTTACCAGTTCAAACATTCATCAATAATTAAGTCTCAATTAGACAATTGCTGTTAAACAACATAGGATTGATAAATGCATCAGCAATTTCAATTATTGTTAAGTAAAGTCCTTCAATAAGTCCACAGCAAGCCTTATTTTACATCACCAGTCACATGACCTATTATCACCAGACTTTGAGCCTCGAGGCAAGTGACGCTGGCCTTGGCCTCGAGATACAAGTCCTTGGCCTTGGCCTCGACCTGTCCATTTTTGGCCTCGGTACAATTGGCCTTTACCATGGAATTAAACAAGAAACTCGCGCATTCAAAATGTTGAAATGACACAAAACGGTTCAATCCAAACGGTAGACCCTGAGAATTCCTGCTAGCTCTAGTAGCTTGTAATTATGTTGCTTGCATTGACAAGGGTTAGGGATTGAAGTAGGCATTTGGACCAGATAATTGGGTTTCTTGCTAATAAAAGTATTAAAAGGCTTGAACCTAAATGGATATATGGCGTCAGCAGTTGCTGTTATAACAGAGACACCTGAGGCTGCATAGGTTAAGATTGATAAACTTGGAAAAGAAATCAGCAATCAATTTCAATAAAAATACGCAAGCAAAGAATATGGCCACAAATGACAATTTTAAGTCGATTTCAAAATAATAAATAATAGTGGTCCGTCAAAAATGCATTGTCACTAAATAATAAGTGAACTTGAGGAACTTCAAGTGGGTTCAAGAAACATCTGGATAGAAAACACGAGACTGGCAAACAGCTACAAAACATCAAAGGTATTTTAATTTTATTTTTAAAACCAGGTACTGACCACGCCAATCCATTAGGAGCCAGGGCACTTCGGGTAGGGGCCCAGCACTTGTTTGGCCCCCAAAATTTCAATATTTTGACGTTTAATCTGCCCAAATCGAGTGTTGGCCCTGATTAGCGCGATTTGCAACTATTTTCCACTGTCCATGTACATCCCTTCCACTGAGGTGGCTACTGCAGGGCCATTTTAAGGTCAGGCCTTTCTTTGCCCTCCTCAACTTAAACCTCCAAGTTGCCAACTACGCAACCAACTTGGATTAAAAGAGTTTAACACTTCTGCATTATTTCATGACGTGTTTAACGGGCGTCATTTGGGGCAGGGCGTGGCTCCAAGGAAATGAAGAAATAATGTAACAAATAAATAAATAAATGTAAAATGTGCAAAAAATTTGGCAAAATGTACCTATAAAAATTTGGCCAAAAAAGCCAAATATCTGCTGGCCTTGGCCTTGGCCTTGGCCTTGACTTCGGACCTGCTGGCCTTGGCCTCGGACCTGCTGGCCTTGGCCTCGGACCTGCTGGCCTCGGACCTCCTGGCCTTGGCCTCGGACCTCCTGGCCTTGGCCTCGGACCTCCTGGCCTTGGCCTCGCCTTGGCCTCGACAATTGTGGCCTCGACTCCAAGTTGCAGAAACAGGCATCCATGCATCCTGTAGAAAAAT
Source organism: Metaphire vulgaris (assembly GCA_018105865.1). Lineage (NCBI taxonomy): Eukaryota > Metazoa > Annelida > Clitellata > Crassiclitellata > Megascolecidae > Metaphire > Metaphire vulgaris. Next base: position 6,247,590 of record CM030836.1, on the reverse strand, counting down.
TGTGGTCCCTGCTTATTAACTATTCTTCTGGACATTATCATTATTTGTTGAAATGCTAATGAAAAATTCAGAAATTATAAAAACATGGGAACTCTGAAATCATAGTAATTTTATTGTGTATATAAATATAACTTTGGCACAAAGCAAATGGTAGTATAATTACAAAAAATAGTATAATTACAGAGTGTGGCACTAACTACCAGTATTCGTGTTTATTTTGCTGCAGATACAGATGTTCTTTTGAAATTTGTTATAAATATGCCTTATGTGGATCCAGGTATGACATGAGTCAATGTATATGGTGTGCTCATGACGGGATAGTGAATATTATTGTGCACGGGTCAGTTAATTTCTTGAACTCGATGACTGAACACACAGCTTCAGTGTTTTTGTGGTTTGATTCAAAAGGTTGGACGACCAAGTAACATGCCTCAGGCACAGCCAATTATTGAAAAGCTGATGGAAGAAGCAAAGGCTTACAATCGCATTTACGTAGCATCTATTCATCCAGATCTATCCGAGTCTGACGTGCAAAGGTGAGAAAACATTAGTAATAGTTCTTTGCTGAATGGTAATTAATTCGTTTATCCTATGTTTTTATTGCTTTAATTTTTGATTGGGTATGTTTGAATGTTTCTTTGGTATTGCAATGTTGTCTTGATTTCCATCAGTTCAAGTGTAATATTTGTGTTAATTTTGGTTTTAATGACGCTTTGTGTAAACAATAACTTGATGTTTGCAGTGTGTTTGAAGCATTTGGTACCGTAAGATCGTGTAAGTTGGCAGCTGACATGTTGCGTCCTGGCAAACATCGGTAAGCAATTACATTTTAATATCATGTCTCATTATTTAGTTTTAATGTTTTATTATTTTGTGATTTCTGGTTTTAACCTCTTAACTGGGTTCGCCGTTTATAAACTTTGCGCGTCAAGCACTTGCCAAATGGGTTCGCCGTTTATAAACGGCGCGCAACTTCAGCGTCTGATCCGCAAATGGGTTCGTCGTTTATAAACATTCCAATGCAATAATTCGATTAGTTATTATCCATTCGTGAGATGGTAGCTTTTTTTAGCTAATGTGTCCGCTATAAGCAAAGAAAATAGGTTTTATTCGAACGAGGGTCGGACTTTGGCCTTGAAAAGAGACATTTCTAGGGTTTGAAATATGATAACTACCCCAAATTAGGTCCAATCTTCAAAATTTTTGAACTATTCTGTTCCAATTACACCTCCTACAATTTGTCGCTAACATAAGTGGGGTCACCGCTGAAAATTTTTTGCTATTGAGCTTTGAAATTTTTGTTGGAGGGGGTCTGATTTTAGGCTGCAGGGTGAACCCTACCCCAAATATTTTTTGCATGGATCGTTTGAAAGAACAATAAAAATGCTAAACAATGGTGCAAACCTTATTTTTCTAGCTTCTATATAGCCTGAAATATAGTAAATTTAAAACTTATATGTTCACATTTCATATGAATGCTTTTTCCCAAAATTAATTACCCTGAATGGTAATGTCTTGTAAAATTTAATTCCCCCCTTAACGGGTTAAGGAATGTTGGTCTTAAATGCTATATTGAGGGCTGTTAACTAGGGATGTTGTGCATGCTCTTTGTTGTTGGCTTTTGATTTATTGCACTGCACAACACAATTTTTTCCTCCTTAACTCTGTTGGCTGTTTCTTATAGATTTTAGCATGCTGATCACAAATATCAATTCAGAATTTGCCCAACACGTGCAGTTTTTGCAAAATATTCATGTTTTCAGATATTTTAAACCTATTTCGGTCAAAAAGTTACGTTACTGTAAGTTGCTTAAAAGCAATGCTTCTTTGCAAACTGGTCTTGTCCAGGCACGATAAGGCCCAACTGTGAAAATTTGCAGCATGCACACGCCTGGGCGTGTCTGGACAATTTGGAGTTAGTTTACATCAGCAGTCTATTATAAAAGTAGCATACGTCCACAGATGTTGCTCTTTGGATTAAACATGGCGACCACATGGCAATTATAATAATAATAAGTAAGTAAAATCTCGTTAACTTCTATAGCACTTTCAAAAGAAGCACCAAAGTAATAAGACTATAACTGCTTCAAAACTGTATAGCAAGCAGGTATGATATAGCAAGGACTAAGTCATTGGCTTCGGTTGAAATGTCTCGTCAATGTCTAAATAGTCAGGTCTTTGCATAGTTCCTTAATTTTGATTTGATGCAGTTTTATATATGAATCTTTTGCTTAAATTGTTACAGTAAAATTGTTCATTGAAATTTAATGTATTTTATAAAATTTGATTTTGGTGGAAATCTTTTTGTGTTAAAGTTTATAATTAGCAATTGGATATTTTTGGTTGCTCACTAGAAACTTCACTCTATTTTGATAATCTTGCAGCAGACTTTTAAGGCTTGTGTGAATTACGAGTGGAAATCTAGTATCTAAACTTGTGTGCTCTGTACATGCAGGCGCTATTGATGCATAATTAAAATTGATTGTTCGTGGTTAGATTTCTTTGAATTTGCTTTCTTATATTTAGATCAGTTGGAATAAGGCAAAACTTTTTGTCTTGTGATATGTGGTTTTAGCAATTAAATACTAACATTGATTGTAATATGTGTTTGTTTTGTACATGCATGTGTGTGTGTGTGTGTGTGTGTGTGTGTGTGTGTGTGTGTGTGTGTGTGTGTGTGTGTGTGTGTGTGTGTGTGTGTGTGTGTGTGTGTGTGTGTGTGTGTGTGTGTGTGTGTGTGTGTACACACACACACACACACACACACACACACATGCATAATGCATGACAGCAGAAAAAATAGTGATTCTCTAGTACTTTGCACCTGTAGTTCATTTTATTGAGGATGGATGTGAAACTCTTTTTTTGCAAATCTTTTAGGAAGTAAATTTGCAAATGGTAATGATGAGTTCTTGGTATATTGCTTGTACTTGACGTTGTAGTGGGTATGGTTTCATGGAATATGATACAGCACAGGCTGCATTTGATGCGGTTTCATCTATGAATCTTTTCAACCTTGGTGGACAATACTTGCGTGTTGGCAAGGTCAGTTTATTATTGATTTTGACCAGTACATTTGTATTGTGGTGGGGGGGTTAAAGAGGGGAGGGAGCATATCACTTTCGCAGAATAGTGCTGATTGCAGGTATTGCAAAATTGTGGCTTTAACCCCTTAAGCGTGTATTTAACTGTAACTCAATGTAAAATGGACAGAGATATCTGGGATCCCCAGTTAAGGGGTTAAAACCAGGAACTAGAGAGCTAACTAGTCTTATTGTTTAGGTGCTAATTTCTGTCAATTTCAGTGTCAAGAAAAGCTTTTTGACTATGTGAGATGGTTGTTCTGCAAGTCATGCCATTCTGCATTTGTCACATTTACCCCCAAAACTTTGCAGAATGTTTGAGACCTTTGAACTGAATGATTGCAGATAAAATACAGTGTTGTAATGGTGATCACGTTCAATGCATTTTACACTTCTGTGGTTAAATTGAAGCACGCTAATCGAAAGCATGGATGCAATTGGTGGCACATAACTGATGGTGACCAGCTGAATTTTCAATGTAATCAATTAATTATTTATTATAATGAAAGCACAATGATTGAACTTTCATTGCTTTTTATTGTTGTACTCTTGTTTAGGCGGTCACTCCGCCTTCAGTTCAGCAGATTCCTAGCTTTCCAACCTCAATGCCAACAGCTGCAGCTGTTGCGGCTGCTGCTGTTACTGCCAAGATCACTGCCATGGATGCAGTTATGCAGGTAAACTTTCGACATTTCTTCACCTGTGACAATGAGATGATGTCTAATATACAGGCTACATGGAAGACATTGTAATCAGAACATTAGTCGATTAACGGCCATGTTTAAACACTGTGTCTGGAAAAATGGTCCCCTTAACATATTGCAAGAACTACCTTGAACCTGCATCAATTTAAATGACATTTTAAATACACAAAGAGACCTCTGTTTGTGTCATTAGCAAACAAATTTAGTTAGAAGTGTTGGCTCGACTCATTCAAGAGGTTTGCAACTTTTGTGGTGGTCAGCTCTTACAGATTACAGTTTTTTGCCTATTTATTGACTAACTTCATTTTCTGCTTTGCTGAGTGAGTTGACAACAAGCAAAAATGTTTTTGAATGAAGATTGTATTTTTGTTAAAGCGTTTAGAATAGAAAAGGAATACCATGCTAACAGATCTCTTAATGACTTTCCACAAAAATGGCCTATTACTTCTGTGAAATGTTGCCACCCAAGGTTGATACGACAGGGCCTGCTGCCCATAAATTCAGCAGTGGTGTGCACTCTGAAGATAACATTGATGATGTTGAACACCTAGTGTTGACCCAGAAGGATGGATCTAGAACCCACAGAATTGTGAGCTAGGTTGCGAGAGAAACCGATATTGCTAAATCATCTGTTAATGATATTGTCCGTGTTGAATTGAAGCTCAAATGCTTCAAAAATAAAAGATCTCAGACCTGAACGAGGTGAACAAAAAGAAATGTTGCCTCTGTATAAAGCAGTTGCTTAGTAGGTACCCTTAACATTCTGTTGTATTCGTATTATTATTCACTGATGAAAAAAATGTTTACTGTTGCACCACCAATTAATCTTCAGACTGATTGCATATGCGCCATGATAGGAACCTGTAAGGAACAAAACTCGGTCACAATTTTTCATCAGTGAATGAAATGAATGCAACAGAGTCAGTGGATTCTGGTGAAAATGTGCGCTGATGCAACAAATAGATGTATCTTTGTGTATTTATAAATTTGTTTAAAATCGGCATGGGTTTGATTTAGTTATTGCAATATGTTTAGTGAGACCACATTTTTCTGGACATGGTATATATTCCCATTGCAATAACTTCACAAATCTTTAATGCATCTTTAATGGTCATCATTATTTCATTTAGGAGTTGTTTTGCTTGCTCAAATTAGCTTTGTACAAAACTCATGTGAAATAATTTTATAGCTTCCTATGGAGAATAAAACAGCATATGAAATCCTGTCTTTGTTTGCAAAACTGTACTGTATTGAATGATGCTATTTCTGTAGCCGGTTGCAATGGCTCCACCTGGTGTTGCTATTCCACAGATTGCAGCACCCTCAATCACATCACCTTTTATGTCACCAGGCATTGTTATTCCACAGTTAACCACTAGTGTTGTTTCAAACCCTATTTCTGGTAAGTGATACATTTGCCTCACAAAATTTAGTTTAAAATTGTATGTTTTTAATGATACTTGTTATATTATTTGTTGAAAAATAAAACTGAAGACTCATTTGTGAAGTAATGTAATCTAATAGAACATTTTTAAAATTAAAACTTGCTGCAGATTCAAGCTGATATTATTATCTTGTATCTTTGCTATTTAATCTGTCTGTTGATTAGAGATGGCAAATATCGTTATAAATTAATATTCGTTAATCTGAATAATTATATTCATTAGAAAAAATTCATTAGCCGGTTCCAGGATTTCTTAGTGGGGGTGGGGATGAAATGAATCTATAGGAAGTTGGTGGGGATGAAAAAGAAGGAAAAATTCAATAAACGTTGCCGAAAAGGCTGACAAAAAGGCAATTTTTCTTCCTAATTTAACAATTTCTCTCTCTAATTTTACTAGACTTTTGTGAAAAAGATAGGTCAACAAGCAAAAAAGGTCATCCGCAGTTTTCCCCGTAATTTTACTTGACTTTTCCAAAAAAAATCGGTTTCACGAGCAAAAAAGTCTGGTGGGGATGCATCCCCACTCACCCCACTCAGGGTTTAATCTAGGCCGTTTCCGGAGGGGAAAATTGCCCTCTCCCCCCAAAAAAATTTTAAATTGCCCCGGACATTTTGACATCTACAACTAACAGCAGCCCCCTAGTGGAATTCCCCCCAGCTTTGTCAGTCCCCTCCCCCGGCTTTTTCAGTTCCCCCCTCCGGAGTCCAGGAGTCTAGATTAAACACTGCCCACTCATCTCCCACGTCACGTGGAACCGCCACGGACGCTAACTATATAGTAGCAGTTGACTAGTATTCAAACTTCAGCAAATCGTTAGATCTGAACTGTTAATGAATAATTCAGCCAATTTGTTAGTCTGTGCGAGTCGTTAGATTCATTATTATCAGTAGGCCTATAGTAGGTAATTGAGATGCATGCATGCAGCTAGCATCAGCGGGGGGGGATCTGGGGCAGCTTCTGGCCGTGGGTGGTCCAACAGGGAACCAATTGCTTTGTGTGGGAACAGCAGCAAGCAATCCTATGTTCAACTTGTTTGTAGTCTCCTATAGGTGGTGCTGCAAATCGTTAGAAATAACGAATGTTTTGAATAAGCCTTAGTCGTTAATATTCATTGCAGCCCAATATTCGTTAGAATTGAATATGAATGAATATTTATTTGCCATCTCTACTGTTGATCATTCCAGTTACTGGTGTGAGTCATTTTGGAAATCAACCAGTTGTTGCAGGAATCACACCTTCATCTGTTGTAGTTACACCTGCATTTGTGTCTGCAGTTGCAAAAGGTATGCATTCTCCACTCCCTCTTACGTAGGGCTTAATTCAAATGTCATATATTTCCTTTGTGAACTTGAGCATGAAAGTAACCTGTATGACCACATTGTCACAATACGACCGATATATTCACCAGCAACAGACTTTGAGCAAAGTACATGGAGTGTGAGTGTGCATGCATTTATTTTCATATTGATTCTGAAATTTCTGATCTGATTTCAGTTCTGGGTCTAAACAGATCCAAGGATTTGAACTTACAAGGACGTCAGTTCATGTCCACGCCACTCAATGTGTTAAACAGTGATATGAATGATGCGATTTTTAATGTGAATATGTGGCACCTGGTTAAGATGCATTTTTTTGTTCAGATGCACTAAGGATGATCAGTGCTGGAGTCTTTGGTAATGTAAGGAAGGCAGTTGAGGAGGAACCTGGTCAAACGCTGGCCCAGCAGGAGAACATCCAGATTAGTGGGAGTCAAGCTAGACACATGGTCATGCAGAAACTAATGAGAAAAACAGAGGTAACAGTTATAGTATGCTTCTGAAAATATCTTAACAAAGTTATTTGATTCAGAACGTTTTAGGTGTGATATTTATGATGCACAGAGTTTTGATATTGCGTCTTTTCTTGCAGACGCGCGTCATGATTCTTCGCAACATGGTTGGGGCTGAGGAAGTTGATGAAGATCTAGAAAGTGAAGTGATTGATGAATGCTCAAAATATGGATCAGTCAATCGAGTCATAATTTATCAAGAGAAACAGAGTGAAGATGAAGATGCAGAAGTTCTTGTTAAAATTTTTGTTGAATTCCACAGTGCAGCAGGTAAATGAGCACGTCTAATGTTCTTTCTTTTCAAGTTCAGCATGCAAAGGGTATATAGCCCCTGTGCTGAAGTTGATTCTTTTATATGGCTTGGGTTATTAAGCATATGTAGATTCAGTTTTCTTCTGAAAAAATTGTCATTTTGCTTTTGACTTCATATCTGATGTTCAATTTTTTTAAAATACAGTGTAAGACACTTTTATGGAAGTGACCACTGATCTTAATTGATATTCTGATGCTTTGTTTGTCATTGAATCAGATGTTATGGTTGTTTAGTGTTGTGAACATTTAGTTGTAATTGATTTAGAACTGTTTTTTTCTTTGATTTTAGACTCTGAGAAAGCAATTAAGGCTCTTGATGGACGCTTCTTTGCCGGACGACAAGTTAAAGCACATTCTTATGAACAAGAACTTTTTGATGCAAATGACTTGTCTGGATAACTGAAATATCAACCTCTTGCATTTCAGTTGTGTAGACATTGTTGGGGGTATTGCTGTCAGCCACTTAATGAAATGAAACCATTTTATGTGCATACAGTATGTGCATTTGACTACATGTTGTCATTGAACTGAGTTCATATTTGTTGGACTGGTTGTTTTTTTAAATTGGACAGTTGCTGTTGCATGGAATGTAAGATCATGTTTAATGATGCATTGTTGTTGATTGCACAAATAAAAGTTTTACCTGCTGCTTTGGCTAGTAGAAATGTCCTTTGGCTGACAGTGAGATCTTTTTTTGTAAATGAGTTTAATATCAATTTGGTTGACTATTCATTTGAACTGCATGTAAGTGTTGATGTTAATCTTTGAACTTTATTTCAGTCCAATTCAATATCATTTTCATGGCAGGAAGTTAGGGGAATGGTAACAATGTTGGATGATAGAGCAGGAAGTCGTGGCTCGAGACCCGCAAGATCCCTAACGTCAACTTGGCCTTACTTGCTAGAGCAGTGTTTCCCAAACTGTGGGTCACGACCAAAAAGTGGGTCGCAGGGCTCAGTCTAATGGGTTGTGGGCTAGCTCGAAATTAGATTCAAAAGTGTTATTTTCTAACTAATACCACAATGTCACAAGCCTTGAAAGTTGCAAGTTGGCTTAGGTTTTAAGAAATGTATATGCCAGTAATCCTCCATACACTGCTTATATTAAAATGATTAGTGTTTTATCCAATTTTAGTTGACAATAAGTGTGCAGGGTCGCTGCATGTTGCACAGCCGCTGAATTTGTCGCAGTTCCAAAAAGTTTAGGAGACCCTGGCCTATGAGACTTTTAAAAATTAACATTATTTTGCAATAACGCTAGGAAGGCGTTCGTATTCCGGGCATTTTGTTCCTCTAACAATAGGGAATCTGTGCAGAAGAAGTCGGGACTTGGCGGTTAAGCGAGCTTGCCAATCAGACGATTATTAAGGTAGCAAAGGTATGTTCATGAAAAAATTTACTGGTAATTTTCAAGAATTTTCAATATTTCTCTCCTCTTGTCTTATTTGGCAAAATTATGAATAATTCTGCCTAACGCATTTGCCATATTTTCATTCGGATTGAATCCGAGAATTGTCATAACCTCAAGAAGTTAATACTTGAAATAGGATGGCTGACATCTCCGACCGGTCTAAGCAATGGGTCTGTCATAGATCTTGAGTCAGGGACTCGGGGTTAGCCTAATTGTTGAAAGTTTCTGAGGCGGGCAGACCCGGGCAGAGTAGGCTACCTGATGTTGATATACTGTACACGCAAATTATTAAGTGTTGGTAGTAAAAATGGCAGAAGATTGGCCTATTCCTGGCTGATGAATGATGGAGTTGAGTCCAGAGGCGTCATTTGGGGCTGTAGGGCTGGCAAGGAAAATGAAAATATTAATCTATAATGTATAAATATGTGCAATGGGCCGTGGAGAAATGAAAATATTAATTTCGAATGCATTAATAACCTTTGACAAGCAAAAAAAAAAAAAAAAAAAAAAAAAGGTCGTAGGTAATTGTAACGTAAAAAAGAACTGACGAGCAAAAAAAAAAAAAAAAAAAAAAAAAAAAAAAAAAAGGTCGTCAACTATTTTTGTAATTGTAACGTAAAAAAAGAACTGACGAGCAAAAAAAAAAAAAAAAAAAAAAAAAAGGTCGTCGACCTTTTTGGAAACTAAAACTAACTCAGTCAAAAAATTTCCCAAAAAGTAAAAAAATTTGAAAAGAAAATTTTAAAAAATTTCTCGCCCCCCCCAAGAAAAGTGTGAAATGACGCCACTGGTTGAGTCAAGCTTGCAAATGGCTGGATGGGCAGAGAAAAGCATCTTACAAGAATTTCCGCTATCTTGCAGCAATTTTCAGGACGAATTCATGGTTGGAATTTGTGGTTGACAGCCAACAGTATCCTACACTGGTAGTCTGACTTTAGTAAGCAGGTACAGATGTTGAGTTATTGATCTTGAATAATTATTGAAAGCAAAGGTTTAATCAGTTTGTGTTGAAGTGTCAACGTGTACAATATCTGCACCAAGTAGAACTGAATCTGGCTCATCATCTATATTGTAGGTCTACAAGTTCACTTGCCACCAATTCAATGATTAGCATATGTCTAGACTCTAGAGTCACTTAGTGGTGTTCAGAGGCATCAGATAAAAATTGCATAACAACTAGTTCAATCCAAAATCTCAAGCAATATAACGGGGTTGACAGACAACGTTCGTACCCGGCACTGAACTTGGCAGCTAAATTTTCAACCAGACAGACCAGTAAAACTTAGTATAAACTGCCCTCTCTATTATCCCTGATGACCACATTGAAAATAAAATGCCTGCTTTTCCTGATCGTCTTTTGTTGTTGACCAGGTAAATTGGACTAAGTGCGTTGCTTTTGAGAACATACGTTTTGAGCACAATTGCAAATCAAACCAACATATTAACGAGAGGTTTAATATTACGACTAAACCATAAGACGCTCGCGATGTCGGTGATTTTTTTTTACCATTCCGCAATTTTATATGATTTAATTTTTGTATTACTGTACCAGATGCGTTTTGTTCTACCGGATGATCGTGTCGACCGATGCGATGCTTCCGCTGTCGAAAAAATTAACGACGTTAGCGTTGGATGTGACTTTGATGTTAAATGATATTAATAGGAATTATGGTGTAGAATTTTGATTAACTCTCGTTTAAAGAAGACTTTTGTTTTCGTAAAGACGACGAGTGAGCCATCTTACGTGTACATCCTTTTTACTAGCCTTGCGTCAAGTTGCGTGTAAGTCTTGTCAGATTTGTTGATGTCATGCATGTTATAGCGCCATACGCCCAACTTGTTTTAGAAAAATGATTAGTAGATTCTAGACTGACCATGTATCTAAATTATGAAACTCAGAAAATGTACATCTAAATTCTTACCTCTTTAACCTGGAAACTGATGCATAATGATGTTTTATGTTGAGATTGATTTTTTATTAGATAAGTGTGCTAAGGAAAATATAATTATCTCTCTGATATTATTAACGAACTAATGCAATAATGACTTTTAGGTTGGCAGAATGCTTTGAGATGGTGGTTAAATGGAGATAATTCAGTTAATATTTGGGTGAACGATAGTATGGGCGAATAATCTATGGTGGGACTCTTGAAACTTCAGGAGCAAACTTTTGGATTAAATTGTTTACGAGCTGGCAAAATGCTCCCGAGGGCCTAAGGTTGGTGCTTTTGTGGAGTTTTTGTTTGGAATTGACCTTAACCTGTAGGGCATGAAGATAGAGTGGCAGAAACTTGGGCATAAAGATCCGAAGGTTGCGGGTTTGATACCCACAGGGGCCCTGAGGTTGACTCGGCCTTCACTCACTAGAGGGCAGTGACAAAATGAGCAACAGTGGCAAAGCTATGCAGTCAAACAGGCACGTTGCTCGATACACTAGCCCCATATCTGTGGTATTGCACACCTGGCTGGGGCCTATAGAAATGGAGATCAGCACCTCCTGTGAACTCTACTGGAGTTTCTGTTAATTGGTTATGAACCAATTGATTATGAAAATTTTGTTGTAAGCATGAGTTATAAGCATAACTTGAGTTAGGGTTTTCACATGAAATGTATAGGGTTTGCAAAGGACCTTTTGACTCTTTTTAACCTTAGCCTCTGTTTTGTATAGAAATTTTGTTCTCGAAATTATTCGTCCCTGTTTTGATGATTTGTCAATTGTATAATTCGTTCAAATGCTAATCCACACCATATTTTCAAAATATTCTGCCATATAGTGAATGCTGTATGTGAATTAGTTATTAATATTAAAGCAGTAGTCATACTTTATTACAGTGGTTTTCACACAGGCTAGCTTAGCCTCCTAAGCCAATTGAAACCATTTTATTATTTATTCAGTATTTGACAAAAGGTGTCCTCATGTCATGTTTCAAGTTTTTGCGCTACAGCAATGTAGGGAAAAATGTCCACTGTTGGTGTTAAAAGTCCTGTTGCCCTGCTGTAGAATCAAATGACGTTAATTTCTATTACATTTTAGTTTCTGTTTTAGGGAATGGGGTCTCTGTACCGAAGTGAGCCTGTTGCACTGTGCCAACTCTTTCTGCAGACAGAGGCTTCTTACAGCTGCTTATCAGAACTCGGTGAACTTGGAATGGTCCAACTAAAAGATGTCTGTATTCATTTAAGATTCTGCAGTTTATCTTGTATAACTAATTGGTTATTCTTAAGGTTTTGATGTTTGTTCTGTATTAGTGAATTTGGAAATTTTATGAATCATGAGATTTTCTTTTTTCTAATGTTTAACCCTTAAAAGAATGTGATAAGTAAAAATCTGGATTTTTAGTTTGATTTTTAATACCATGTGACTGTGAACATTTTGACTAAGTTTAGGTTTTGGTTCATGTTACCATCTCAGCTATTAATTTAACAGTGCAAACACCAACTAGCAAACATATTAAATTTGTTTGATTTAATTGAAAATGAATTAAAATGTCACTCCTTGTTTTTTGGAGTTGCATTGACCATATTTTATGCAGAAGTTTAGGGGATTACTATTGAAATAAGTTTTACTATTGAAGTAAGTGTTACCTTGCAGTAGCATTCTAATTAAACGAATTGTTAGAATATTACACAGACTGAAATGTATGCTGGTGTTTTATTACAGAGCACTTTATTTTTAGACTCTGTTGCTATCTATAATGTTATATGACTGAATTAAAAAGTTACATTGAATAAATCTGGTCATTAGGTTATTTAAGAGTTTATGACCATAGACTTTTCAAATCTTTCGTTTTAAAAGGTTGTATATGGTCTGTTTTAAATTTCAGAGTAATTTAATTCTCACTTGAGTTGGTCTTAAGTTGCATGACCATTGACCAACCCACTTATAAGTGCATGAGATTTGAAAGCTTTATGGATCTTTTCTTAAAACTGGAGTTTCTGTTAATTGGTTATGAACCAATTGATGCAAAATTCGCTGTAAGCACGAGTTGTAAGCATAACTTGAGTTAGAGTTTTCGCATGAAATATATACTAACATGGCTGTAGAGATTACCAAATGGTGCTTCTGTGCTTTTTCTTTAGGTTAATTGTTAAAATAATTTTAATAACAATAACTTTTCAGCTGAACGTAACTGTGAGTGCCTTCCAGAGAAAGTTTGTGACTGAAGTTCGAAGATGTGAAGAAATGGAAAGAAAGCTGCGTGAGTTTTAGTTTCAGTTTTCAGAAAAGGTGCTATGTCTCATTGCTGACAAGCCAACCACTTGACTGATTGATTAAATGCCACCGCATTATCACAAAAGAACTGCAGGTTTATGTGTTAGCCAGGTTTTGCTATCCATAAATTCAAGCAATTCAAAGCAGTAACATTGCTGAAGCATAGATATAATTTTTATGTATAGTTGAATCTGTTTTATATTTTGTAATTTTGTCCATGCTTTTTATTTCAATTTCTTTTGATAGTGAACATTATTTCATGCACAGGTTTCCTGGAGAAAGAAATTAGGGAGGATGACATCGTGATCCTTGATACAGGTGATAATCCAGAGGCACCGGCTCCACGTGAAATGACAGATTTAGAGGTACATTTTGTGAGAATTTACTAATTGAGTTGCTCTGGCATATTCCTTTGTATAGAATTCTTCAGCTGTGATTTTTTCTGAAAGTAGCAACCAGAGCAATTTTTCTAATTGATTATTCCTGAAGAATTGTTGATTTTGAAGTTGGTCTGAAATTAGCTTGTTATTGTTTTGACTGATGGTTTTCAATTTATTAAGCTTGAAGATTTGCCATTGCATTTTGTTTTTGCTCAAGTTCATGGTTTAACAACTCTGATGTGATTATGTGGCCCTCATCTTTCTATCAGTCTATCTAGCTGTGTATCTATCTATTTCTCTTTCTGTCTATCTGCACTGTAGAAGTAGAACTAAGCTGAAATTGTTACAAGTGCCTTTACTGTTACTGATCTAGAAATCTGGAGCTATCTTGCTCTATCTGTTAGATATTCAGAGTCATGTTCACCTCTAAATCTTGAGCAAAACACATTTTTATTCTTGACTCTTTTTCCATAGTCTTCCTAACTGTTTCTTAGCCTGACTGATATTTCTGGCCTTGGCCTGATCTTTTGCAGATGGATTGAGAATACTGTCAATTGATTCCTCCTCAGTATATTATTTATGGTGCTATAAATGTGCATTTATTATTTATGAAATTATATATTACCTATTATTTATATAATTTATAGTTCCAAAGTTTGTCTTGATTGTTGAATTATAATTATCATTACTTTTGATGCATTCATATTTGACAGGGTTGTCAATACTTTTAGGGCAGAAGGCCATATGGACATGTCTTCCCTGTCCTTGCAGGCCAAATGCAAAAATGCTCACAATATTATTCTAAATTCTAAACATTCTAAATATGGAAAGTAAAATTACGAAAACCTGAAAGGCCATTCAATTGTTATATTGATTATATCCTATTGTGGTGACTATGACATACTGGAATCTAGTCTAGTCTAATAATTAATTAACTAATTAACTAGCTAACAGACTAACTAGTAAAAAGATAAATAAATAAAAAATAAAAATAATTTTTCAATACAAATAGTAATCATTTTGTGTTCAATTTCAAATAGTCAAATTTACCTTATGTATGATGTAAAACTCATGTTATTTGTTTTATTAGTTAAGTTTTAGTAACAAGGAATTAACTTTTTAAAATTATTCCATCTGTATCGTATGTTATTATGTTAGTAATTGAATCTTGTTAAATACCAATATGTGATGAGATGAGATGAAAAAACCCATGTTAATCCATGATAAAACAAAAAACTAGAAACAGTTAAATTTCAAAATCATTTAATGGTGAAGATCAAAGTGAAAACAAATAAAGTTAGATAACAGTTGATGTAGGTGTGGAAGCTGATGAGATGTGACATTGTTTATTTTTCACTAGTTTAGCAACGTCTGGTTTTAAATCCGAAGCCAAAACTACTCTCAAATTTTCTTATAAATTTCCTTTGGACAAATGTGATCTCAGTTTTGTCTTTATAAGTGTCATTTTGCAAAAAGCCCTTGCTTACATAAGTAAGTGCTTACATAAGTACATGATGGCAAAGAGAGATAACATGATTGCTGCTTGTTTTCTTAATTGAAGGAATGCTTCTTTTGGAAGTTGCTCATAAAAATCTTTAAACATTTAGCAGAAAATTAAATATTTTTGCAGGCCAATTAAAATCAGCCTGCTGGCCAAATTTGGCCTGTGGGCCAAGATTTTGACACCTCTGATATTTGATATAGCTTCTGAAGGGAGATAATATTATGCTGTTATGTTATTCTGAATGAGCATTTTGATTTGATTAGGGTTCTTTTCTATTTGCTGCTAGTTGATGTTCGAGCGTTTGGTAAAAGAAGTCCGGGATTTGAATACAAGTGCAGAAGCCCTGAAGCAGAATTTTCTTGATTTAACTCAACTGAAGCATATTTTACGAAAAACTCATTCCTTCTTTGATGAGGTAGCTTTAATTATTTTAAAATTCATCATGGTTGTTCCTTAGGTTTTGATTGTAAAGGTGCTTTGAAAGTGGTGAATTAGTTTAATTTTATTATATCTTTATTTTGATGACAAGTCTTCAATTATTTTATTAAAAATACCGTAGATGTTGCAAACGTTTTTTCTTTTTTTTTCTTTAAAAATGTGTTTTACATTTTTTATTGTGGTTTTCAACAGCTTTTGCAATATGGTATTTCCATTATTTCTAGATCTTCGGTCAGACAAGCGTCCTTGGTGAATCAAAATTTTCAAATATTTATCAACGTGCTACACAATTTAAATTATGTAGAGTTTAGCACAAAAAAACATCAACATTGAATAGTCGATGGTGGATGTCATTTGGAGCTCTTGTTCTGGAGCTGCAACAAGTTGCAGTTAGAGTACTAGCACCGGTGGCATCTGCCTCAGCCTGCAAGAGAAATTGCTCGACTTTTTACTTAATCCACACGAAGAAGTGAAACCGCATGCAGATCAAGAGATTGCGAGATGTAGTGTTTGTGCATGCCAATCTTTGTCTAAAGGAAAAGCAGGACAATAGAAACTATGTGGAGGAAATCAGAGTCAGACCAGTCGGATGGTGATGAAGAACATTAAGAACTCTAAAGAAATTTTTAGACAAATTCCAATTTTATCGGGAGTTCTATCCTTAATGCACTATTAAACTTTTGACTTTTTATGTCTTTAAAGCTTGTAGGCCTAGGTCTATCTCTACCATAAATAGGCCTAAATTTAGCGTTTTCTGCATTACTAATGAATGTTCTCATCTTGATTTTCTTCATTTATAAACTAATTATGCCAACCCTGTAAAAATTAACATGTTAATTTTTGTGTTGCCTAAAAAGTAAATGAACGCTTTCTCAACGCTCTTACATTTTTTATATTTTCAGAAATAAACATGATTTTTACATTTTTATTTCTTTTTATACGTTTGCAACACCTATGAAAAGTACAGTATATGTTGCATTATTAGCTGATTTTGCATGTTTGCACATTTCTTGTTGTGTTATTTAGGTCGGCAGTTGCTTTTAAATTCAGCTAATACTGTCCCCGTATGTTGTTTGTAGGTCGATCGGCACTATGACAGTGCTCTGATTGATTTACAGGCAGAGGGGACGGAGTCGGTGAATCTTTTGGCAGACGACAGTCTCCTTGTCACGCCTCACACTATACGATTTGAGTAAGTTTGCTGATTTGAATTTACAGATTTCCATCTGTAATTAGTAACAGCCCATTTACAGTAGTTTTGGTTATATAATTTTGTCTTAGGAGACAGTGTAGTTCTTAGCATTATTGTCACCATGAATTGTGTGTGCGTGTGTATGTGTGTGTAATTTGCCAATCTTTGCACTGCCATCATCTGAGTATGGGCTTGATGCCTCGTTGTTAATAAGGCAGCAGATGGTGGGGATAGGTTTAACTTTGAAACCTTTTATCCGAGTGCTTTAACTGAATTCTGACTGACTGACTTTGTCGTAGGTTTGTGGCAGGAGTTGTTGAACGTCAGCACTTGAGTGCATTCGAACGAATGCTATGGCGAATATCAATGGGCAACGTACTCATCAAACAAGTTGACATTGAAACGCCATTGGAGGATCCTATCACGGTAGGAGACGGAGGAATTTCTTTTTGATGCCTTAGTAGTGGCGGTAAAGTTGAAGTTTGATAATTTGATATGAACAGATGTCCTCTGTTATTAGAAAACTGTGATCTTTTTTCAAGTAGTAGATGTCTGGCAGTAGTAATTATCATTTAGCAGGCAAAAATTACCTTATTGGCCATAGTTGCACTCTAAAACATCGGTGAATTTATTGTACATAAATCATTGGTATTGTGTCATTTTTGGCTTAAATCAAAATCTTACTTTCTCAGCTTCTTGACTAGTAGTTCCATTTTGTGACATATTGTTAGCTACAAGAATGTTCTATTTCAGTGTATGAACAAAGTAAAGTTGTTACTTTTTGGTAAGAAAATTTACTCTTTGTGATGCTTTAAAAAATTTATTGATCATTTTCATTAACTCAGGGCAACTCTGTCCTCAAGTCTGTATTTCTGATATTCTTCCAAGGAGAACAGCTTAAAGCAAAGGTGAAGAAGGTTTGTGCTGGGTAAGTGTTGTTTAATAACTTCCAAATGCTACTGTTGCCTTATGCTGAATTTGATTAACTGACAGAATGCACTTACTGTTTCATATTATATTCTCCATTGAGATGTGCTATTCTGAATTTGAAGAACTTCAGGCTGATAAAATTGGCTTTGTAACAATTGTTCAGGATAGGATCAGTCATACTGAACTCAGAATAGTTAAGCTGTTGATATTACTGCCTGATATATCTTGCATTGACCTGATCTTTTGCAAATGGATTTGGAGTACCTTCTGTTGATACATTTGTGTATTAGAACTGGTGCTATAGATGTGAGGTGTGTGTTTGTAGGCGCGCGTGTGCTCGCGCGTGTAAGTTTTACGTTGATCATAAATTCATTAAGTGTGTACCACAGACCTTTTTATTTAGCAAAATTTTAGCATTTCTTTTCTATTGATATTACTGGCACATTGTTTTTGTATAACTATCGAAAGCCGCAGTTGTTTATTTGTGACATCCGTACCGATTGGTCTCTGTTGCTTCATGTGCTAGTTATGGTGTGTGCATAGATTTCATGCCACAATTTACCCATGTCCTGAGACGAAGGCTCAGAGGAGAGAAATGGCAATGGGAGTCATGACGAGAATAGAAGATCTCAACACTGTAGGCTACTCTTTTGTTTATTATTTCATTCAGAAGGTATCTGTCTTAAAGTGCTTCATTAATCCTAGTGAGTGCATTTGGCTAAGAAAAGTGATGCAATAATCTGACAGGATATGGTGAAAGCAAAGATTTTGGTGTGGGTTTGCCTAAAACATGAGGTTGCTATCAGTAATATCAAAAACTATTGCAGTAATGATGCTTGATAAAAATTGCTGCATTAGCATTATAATAATGCATGGTTCTAAAGGATATTGCTGTGTTTGATTCTTTTGGTAATATTTGGTCATCCAAATGTCATAGGCTTTCACTCAGCAAGTCTTATTAAGCCTATTTATAAATGTTTTGCAGACAGTGCAGTGCAAAGTCATTTACACTATATTATCATAAACTGTATTTAATAAGCAATTTTTTTGGTTATGATAAACTGTGATGATGATGATGATGATGATGATGATGATGATGATGATGATGATGATGATGATGATGATGATGATGATGATGATGATGATGATGATGGTGTAATAGAGTGTATTTTTACTGGTTTTCTGCTAGTTTTTGGCAAGAGCCAACTGTTGCTTTTTAAATTGTTTAGTGACAACACAGAATAATTTAATAAATTTCATTTGCCCAGCAGACAACATAATTATTAACTAAATGTTTGTGGGTCTAAAGTTTGCAGACATGTTTACATTTGATATGTGAAAATGTAGGGTTTTATACTTTTAGGTGATTACACAAACCGAGGTTCATCGTTTTGCTCTTCTCTCTTCCATTGCCGAGTCGATCAGAATATGGTCGATCAAAGTCAGGAAGATCAAAACTATATATCATGCTATGAACTGGTTCAATATTGATATAACTCAGAAGTGTCTGATCGGTGAGTGCTGGTGTCCGGTTGCCCAGCTGGAAAAGATTCAACGAGCTTTGCAGCGAGGAGCAGTACGTACATTTTCTAGCAATGGTGTGCTTAATAAAGAGGCTGTTGTGTAGCTGTTTGTCGGTCTGAACCCAGCCTTAGGGACGATGGAAAGGGTAAGAATGCTCGTGCAGCATGCAGCAGAGCATTGAAATTTTGTTAGAATGATTGACACCTATAGTGGAAAACATGGAAATCACAAGTGTGACAATGATGTTACCGCTCGTCCAGAACTGTGGATGCTTTGCAGATCACTCGTGGCTACTATGTCTTTCCTATTTGATTTTTATGCTTGATTTGTGTGGCCACGTTATTTACGTGTAAATAAATTTGTAATTTACTGATACATTTGATACTGATGCATTTGAAGTATTTTGGGATTTGTTGCGACATTCTGAATTCCACTGTGTCTTTCTGGCTGTAATGTTTTACAAGTCTCACATGCTAAGTCATTTAAGGAAAGTTCTCAAAGTTACTAGGAGCAATGCTCCGAGTAATAATCTGCTTATTTAAAAAAGTAGATAATTCTGATATTGAGTCTTGCTGCATCTATGTGTGCGTCTGTTGAACGTAGGCGAAGAGCGGATGTTCCGAGTCAGCCGCCATTTTAAATCGCATGGATACAAGAGAACAGCCTCCAACATATCATGAGACTAATAAATTCACAAGTGCCTTTCAGGGCATCGTTGATTCTTATGGCGTTGCCTCCTACCGAGAAGTCAACCCAGGTGATGCTGCTCTCAGTTGGCATTGATGAATATTAATGAAGGATTTTGCTGATAGTGTTTAGATCAGCGGTTCTCAACCTTTATAGTGCCACGACCCTTTTAATTCAATTCCCCATTATGTGGTGACCCCCCAACGGTAAAATTATTTTCGTTCACAATGTAAACTGCTAAAAATAATAATGCTACGACAATCAAAATGTTCGAAATCGTTATTATTTAATTGTCTCCATGTCTATCCTCGAATGACAATTATAGTAAAACAACTAGTACGTCGTAACTACCACTGAGGAAATTTTGTACAATAACAAGAAAAGAGACAACCCCATATTTCTGATGGTCTCGGGCGACCCCTGGCAAATCGTCATTCGACCCCCTTGGGGGTCGCGACCTACAGGTTGAGAACCGCTGGTTTAGATGGTGCTAGGACAAAATGTCAGCTTACAAAATGCAACCCTAGCCCTAACCCATGACATTTTGTCCGCGGACATTTTGTCTGGGCCACGGTTTAAATTGTTTATTTCTTGCAAGTAATTGTTGCACTTAAGTTTTTCATTGTTTTGTATTTTGATTATTATTATTTACTCAGAGAGCATTTCATCCAAGACCATCGACTTAAGACAAATTTTAAAAAAATAAATTAATTGCTGTACCTGATATGAGGATCTTTGCATATTTGTTGTGATATTTTGATATCTGTGCAATTAAGTGGATTGCTTATTCAAATTGCAAATTTTCTTGATTATTTGTTTAAAGCTTATAATTATGTTATTGGTTGAGTGTTTATAAATTGTAATATTAGATGTTTGACCCTTTCATTGTTTCAGCATTGTTCACCATCATCAGTTTTCCTTTTCTTTTTTCACTAATGTTTGGTGATGCTGGGCATGGGTTTTTCATGTTTCTTGTTGGACTTTTAATGGTTATCTTTGAGAATCATCTCCTGCGAATGAGGATAACAGTTGATGTAAGTTCGGCATTGGTAGCAGTATTTTCTGGAATAATTTATTTGTTTTATGTTGGAGATTTATATAATTTGGTAGGCATTGTTTAGTTAATTTAATTATTATTCATTCTGTTGTCATATTTTTGCTCATGCAATGCAAGATGTATGCTTTAATTGTTGGTTATGCATAGCCTTATTTATGGTTGTGTGTTCTATTCATTGCAACATTCCATATGAACGTGCTTATTATCTAAGTAGCTGTGTTACATGCATTGAAATATATTTAATTCAATTTATATGTGTGCCCTGTGATAACCCATCAATTCTTACTGAGCCATTTATCCCAGGTACAGTTATCAACAATGAGCATTTACTGGAACGATTTTTAAAAATTTGTCACGTGCTTAACCCCTTTAACTCTTTACTGGCCATTTATTTGTAATGTGATATAAAATGGACACATGTGTGCGTCACGACCTTTAAAGGGGTCAATTGATTTCTTGACATGAGAACCGTGTTCTTTTTCTATTACTTGTAGGTGTGGGACATATTTTTTGGAGGTCGGTATGTGATTCTCCTGATGGGTCTTTTTTCAATTTTCGCTGGAATCATGTACAATGACTTCTTTTCCAAGCCACTGAATATATTTGGTTCATCATGGAATACTGATCTGTAGGCACTCTTGTAAATAGCGATCGAGGGTTTATTTCTGTCTGGTTTAACTTTTCAGTTCCAGACACAACCATTGTTTGAACAATACATTGCTTAAATATTATTTTATTTTGTTTGATTTGAACTTGGCTGAAGAATGGAAAAATTAGCTGGACGGAAAAAATAACTGTGAAGTCATGGAGAATATTATTTTATTTTCAAACTACTAGAAGGAAAGATGAATGGAAAGCACAGAAAATTTACAAGAACACATGCTTGCGACACCACGGGGAAAAACAAGTATTTTTCTGCAGTATGGAACCTGTCTTTGGACAGAGCACCTAAAGAAAAGACTTAAATACATGCTTGCACTTTTCTGCAAGCTGCACACTCTGCTTAAGATATATATCCTGCTCATTTTCAGCTTTTTAAAAATTAGACACTGATGCAGTTTTGTTCCTGAAAGATAGTAATTATGTTATTTGACATTATATTTGAAAGTGTGTGCAGGTTTATTTCCAATGCAAAATATGTTCTTGATATGGAACATTTGTGTAAAAATGTAGCATGGCAGAAATGTCAATTTTCATGCTCTTTAGTTGGTGTTAGGACTAAATGTCTGCTGACATTTTGTCCCCATGACATTTTGTCCAGCCACGCGTCAGTCACAATGTGGTATCACTGCATAGAATGGCATGCTAAATCACATTACAGCATATTAGAGAATTTTAAATCTGGTTGATTTTTTTACTCCTGTCTAAAATATTTGCTTGTAATTTTAAGCTGTTAGGAAAATTTAATTCACCAGTAAATACAATAAGCTTTTCAAGTTTAAGTTTCTGAGTTTGGTAGAAGAAGTCTTCATTCTAGTCGTGTCTTTTGTCTTTCTATTTTTTCAGAGCTTAGAGTGATTTCATATTTTAATGTTTTAATATTCATCTGATTTCAGAAAAAACGTGACCGTAGACAGTCATTATGCTTCTCTGAGTCCCATTAACAACACAAACGGAGTTCCTTATTTTGCTGGAATTGACCCAGTCAGTATTTCAATATATGTTTGATGTCTGTTACATTGTCAGAGTACTTAATTTTTAATCAATTTTCTGTTAATTGATGTTAATGTACAGATTGTTAGAATTAAAAAGTGTAGCCATAGCTCAGCAGGTTCTCAAACTTCTTCAGCCCAAAGACTCAGCTTAAATTTATTGACCGCTTTGTGACACAAATTTTACTGCTAGGTTTTGAAGGCTGCTACTAGACTACTGAATTATAGACTTCATACTAATTCTTATATTCTAAGCTGAAGGGTGAATTTGTAAAGGTGAACCCGATCCATGCACTCTGCATGTGATTTACATTTCTTTCTGTGTTGTTATTTACAGAATTAATTTAAAGAATTTAAAGCATTTAAAGAATGCCACTACAACTATGCACACTGCAGACCCTTCTGTCATTTGCAGGCCCCGTGTGTTGTTTTGCAGACCCCAGTTTGAGAACTGCAGCCATAGCTTATTTTTAAATTGTTAAGCCTATATGAATATATATTAAAGTAAGGCTGTGAGAATTGTTGTATATGACTTTGTGCCTGGATTTGCAATGAGATCTTTACTGGCTGCTTTTTGTTTCTTTTGCTGTTTTAGGTTTGGCAAATGTCTTTAAACAAGATTACTTTCCTGAACTCTTTCAAAATGAAGATCTCAATAATATTTGGTGTTACTCAAATGTTCTTTGGAGTCATTTTGAGTTTTCAGAATCACAGGTTTGCCAGATTTAACTTCACTTCAGTTTTTCGTGATTATATATGTATGTATTATTGATTTCTGTTGCATGGTCTTGTTTATATTTGCATATCTGTACATGTTTTATTTTGTCTGTAATTCAGATTTTCAATTCTGTGTCTTTTCAGTGGTTTTGTAAGCTTTAAAATTGGAATGGTTTTGTTTGTATAGTGTTATAAACTAGAAAATAGTAATTTCTAGTAGACATATCTTGAATAAAATTTAGTGGTGACAGATTTTTCAGAACTCCTAGATTTTGTCAAGGTGCTTTTTACTTTTAGATACTTCAATGAACGGATCAATATCTACTGTGAATTCATTCCAGAAATGATTTTCCTCTTCTGTATTTTTGGCTATCTTGTCATCCTTATCTTTTACAAATGGCTAGCCTATGATGCGTCAGAAGCCAGTTGTGCTCCGAGTCTTCTTATAGGTGATATTTTTGGAAGGATATATGAAGCATTTTTGAAGGCTCTGATTAATTCATACAACACACTTTATTCATGCTATCTTCTCT
The DNA here is from genome assembly GCA_018105865.1 of Metaphire vulgaris. Classification (NCBI taxonomy): domain Eukaryota; kingdom Metazoa; phylum Annelida; class Clitellata; order Crassiclitellata; family Megascolecidae; genus Metaphire; species Metaphire vulgaris. The sequence continues at coordinate 6,223,981 of CM030836.1, read as the reverse complement.
TCACAGTGTTTGACGTGTTGCTTGAAAAGTATCTTTGTCTCTTGTGTGCTTTATATTGGGTTTATTGATTTATGACTAGCCTTGGGTCCTGAGTTGCTTTAAAGTCATTTAACGCTGCGATAATAACGGTTTTGCATAAGTCAAATACTGACCTTGCATAACTGTTATTGCTTACCGGTACTTTAAATGGACATGCGACGCTCTCTTTTGAAGGCACATATCATTGCATTTATAAGCAATTCTTACTAGTCGTGCATTTTGTGCTAAGGAGTCTTAAATATGCATTATTCGTGTATGACAGTGCCTTTGAACAGCGCGTTCTCGTGATTTTGCTTTGTGTGAGAGAGGTCTTTTCTCTGATGACATGTAGCGAATGCACTTTTTGACTTATTTGCCAGAAGCATCAATTTAAGATTAAACAATAATTTGTGGTTATTTGTGTATTTGAGCAAATGCAGTTTGAAAATTTACAGGTGTAAGTTTATTGATTTGTGGTTTATGTCTTTAGGCTTAATCAATATGTTTCTCATGCAGTATGACTCGAAGGAAGATGGCTGTCCTCCTTTGTTTAAAGGGCAGGTGAGCATTAAGTTGTCATAAACTTCATTCAGTCAATTGAACTTGTGTTACAGCTGTTTCATTTGATGAATTTGATATATGGCAGTCATCTGCAAACCCTGGCCCACAGGCCAAATTTGGCCTGCAAAGGTGTTTTGGTTGGCTTATGAGATCCTTCCATCAAGAAATCTTTCAGCAATGATTCTGCTCAAAATATCACTTCACATTCATTCAATATGAGACACCAAGGCCTATATACTATATAGGTCTGTAGACTTGTTTTGTCTCATAACTCATTTGCTTTACACACTTGCTCAGACTACTCTCAATTTTTTAGGGACTCAAGATGTCAAGGGGAGAGATTCATAGTTTATATCATATTACTCAAATAATGCTTCCATTGATAGAATCCATTATTATCGTTTTCTGTAACAGTATATTTTGAGAAATTATTGCATGTATATGCAAAAATTACTTGTAATAGGACTGTAAACTGTATCATTTTATTCTTATGTGCTGGCATCTTTAGCCAGAATTTATAACTATGGCCTGCAAAAAGAAATTGCTAAAAAATTTGACCCCTTGTGGAGAAAGTTTGAGGACTGCTTATTATTATTATTAGCTAGACGATTTCTATAGTGCAATAAGCATGGCAAAAGTGGCCAAAGACAAGAGCGCTTTACAAAACTATGAATATCCGATGGTTGAACAAGTAAGTCATTAAGATTGTCTAAAAAATTCCAAGATGAGTTTGTGACAAGTAAGTGATTATTGTAATTATGTTCCAGTGAAAATTCCAATATAATGATTATTGTAATCTATGTTCCAGTGAGTATGTGTATATATAATGATTATTGTAATCTATGTTCCAGTGAGTATGTGTATATATAGTGATTATTGTAATCTATGTTCCAGTGAGTATGTAACGTGCCGTGTTTTTATATGAACATTTGTCTCTGTAAAAGAGATATTTTGGACTGATTTCTGCAATGTTATTTTAAATCTTGTCGCTTGTTTCCATAGCAAGCGGTTCAGACATGTCTGCTTGTTCTCTGCATCTTGTGTGTACCGTGGTTACTTCTGGTTAAACCGCTGGTCAAACATTATGAACGTAAACGTGGCTTAACAGTGAGTATCTTTACTGGTGTTTAGCAGTTTATAAGAAAGTTTATTTTAAACAGCACTGCAGAATTACATATGTGCATGTATCTGCGCAAGTACTTAATTTGTGTTTGCACGCTTAACAGGTAAAGGAGTCCCTTACTTTTTTGAGCATTGGGGTCGTTGCTGATTTTCTGTTCCTGAGGCAAACAGTGATGCATGTGGCTTATGCCACTAAGCTAGAGAAATTTGTCAGTCGAAAGTCTAGACCCGTGTTTACCTTTGTGTCTTTATGCTGCTCCTCATTTGCCACCGCCATCTAGTGAGTGAAGGCTGAGTTGACCTTAGGGCTCCTGTGGGAGTCAATCCCATTCCGTCTGCATCCTGCACTACCATGTTGCCAATCTGATTTGCCATTTGCACACTTGGGCTGTTTTATTTATTCTAGCAATATTCTATACTCTTTTACAATTTCAATTAATTATTCATCCCAAGTTTTGATGAGAAACATAATTTGTAGAATCTCTAGCAGTGAATCCTCTTTTAATATTGCAAATATAATATATGCTTTAATCTATATTGGTTTGATCATGAAATGGGTTCCATGTGTGAAGTGACATTAATCTACCACTGGGTTCATTTGATTTTTGGCCATTTTTCCATGTCTCACGTCACTAAAGCATGTCTCAAGTATCTTTCTTATTTGTTTTTCAGCTTTTTGCTTTATTGGAAGCTTTATCCACTGCAGTCCTATTCACTTAGGCATTAGCTGCCATTATTTTTGCCTCTTTTCTTATGGCCTTCTGGTATCATGTATTTACGCTCGCACCCTTCATTGCATCCATAATAGCTTTATCGCTGCACGAAGGATCGGTTCCTCCAAGGTGGAAGCATGCGGTGGTTCACCCACATTTGAAGAAACCAGGTCTGGATCAAAGTGAAATGGCGAATTATCGGCGGTTTCTAACTTACCGCTCATTTCAAACTACTTGAACGTGTAGTCAACAAGCAACTAGTTGCGCACCTTCTGATGAATGACTTAATGCCGAGACATCAATCGCCCACCAAGAGGTCACTCGACCGAGACGGCGGTGCTTCGCATCTTCAACGACCTGGTTGAGATGACAGCCGACGGACGGCTGGCTAGGCCTTCTGGACATGTCGTGAGTCGATACGGGTCAACCATGAAATCCTGATGGGGCGACTCCAGTGTTCCTATGGATTAGGTGGTTTCTGCTCTGGCTTGGCTAGCTGACTATCTGAATGGAAGGACACAATCGGTCTCTTGAAAGGACAACAGACCATCTCCCGCCCGGTACACAGTGGGGTGCCGCAAGGCTCAGTGCTTGGGCCTTTGTTGTTTATACTGTTCGTGGCCGATGTGGTTGAGGTCATTCGAGAGGCGGGGTTGTCGCCTCATGCCTATGCCGATGACATCCAGATCTACGCGGATTGTCTGCCGAGCGAGACGGATTGTCTTTGAGATAAAATGGTTGATGCTATTCTCAAGGTCGGCAAGTGGATGGAAGAAAATCGTTGATGATGAATCTTAGTAAGACTGAGTTTCTGTGGGTGTCGGACCCCAGGAGGAAGCATCATATCATGCGCGGATCCGATCCTAGTGGCGGTACTGCGGTTCACCCGGCCGTTTCGTCTTTCGGAGTCTGGCTCGACGAGACACTCTCATTTGTCGGACATATCGGTCAGCTGACTGGGTTGTGTTATTACCAACTGCGAAGAATCAAGGAGGTACGGAGATATCTTCCCGCAAGCACGACGGCAATGCTTGTTCGGGCAATGGTGTTGCAGAGAATCGATTATTGCAACAGTGTCCTTTGGTCTACCTGAAACACAGCTCGGCCGGCGGCTGCAGAGGGTGATGAATGCGTCGGTCAGGCTGATATACAGACTTGGATCGAGGAACATGTCACTCCGCTACTGAAAAACGAACTACACTGGCTGAAAGTACCAGAGAGGATTACATACAAGCGGTGTATGCTGTTTTTCACGATCCAACGTGTCCTGAATACCTTTCCACACTTCTTCACAGACAATCGCTGGACGGAAAGATGTCGCCAATTACGGTCGAGCAGCCGTGTTCTTCTGGCGGTTCCACCTCCCCTGCGAAGACGCCAAAGTTTGCAGCGTTGGTTGTAAATTCGCGGCTGTGGAATGCTCTACGGACATTGTAACCTTGTCGAACTCCTACGATCAATTCGCAAAGAACTTAAGACATATCTATTTGCGACTTCTTATGAATGTTAAATATGTACAGCGCCTTTGACTTTGGTAGACGCCATGCGTACGGCGCTATATAAATTGTCTGAATAATAATAATAATAATACCTTATGAGATAGGCAAAGTCTTCCATATTTTCTAACATGATTCCATCTCCCTGCTTTCTTTCATTCCCTTTCTCCTGGTTTTGTATGGTTTTGTTATAATTCTGCATTCTGATATAGATTATCCTCTAGGATGGGTTCATTTAGGCAGATAACTTTAAATGAGTTCACAGAACTGCACAAATTTATGGAAAATTTTATTTTATGTGTGTATATTGTGATCAGTGTTTTATCCACACTCAGACCTTTGGGGGGAGGGGAAGGGAAATTGACTTGGTTGTAGGGGAATGGATTTTTTAGCTTGGAGGGGAAGAGGCACAGTTCAATGCAAAAATTTGTTAGTGCTGGGATTTGGGGGAGGAAATTACCCCTATGAGGCCTGTATAAAAACACTGATTGTGGTATTTTAAGAAATAGCATGTCGGCAAGCTTTTACAATTTTTTGCACAAGTTGCATACAGTTGGTCAATTTTTGAAGTGATACGATCCACAGATTGCTAATTTAAGGATATAATGCTGAAAATCAGTGACCTTTAATAACTGCTCATGTATGTCCAATGCACATATAATTCAAAATGAGAAATAATGTCAGGGTGGGGTAGGACAGTTGTTGTATCCTTATCTGTTTCCAGTTGTGGATGCTGCTGCTACTTTTCTCTGTTGTCCCACTTCATGTGCAGCCATTGCATTATGATGGACATAATTATATTTTGTTCGACTGTTGTAGCTTAAATTTTGAATTACTAATATGTGGTGTGGATTCTTAGTTTCAATTGCTTTTCCTCTATTCTTGTGGTTGTTACTTTCACTCTTCACTGCAAATATCTTCATATTTAGATTTTAGCAGGTTTTCACTAATAGCAAACTTTTTTATTTCTTTGCTTTTACTGCTTTGTGATATCTTGTCACACACACATGATGTCAGTGTTTTGTTATTCTTCAGTGGTTGGTGTATTTTTATTTTACTGTCATACATGTTGTAAGTTTGACTTATTGGTGGTAGTATTTTACATTATTAGTTTTTGACACCTACTAAGCTATTCAAAACTTAGTACTGCTTGAGCATTTTCTATTTCAAGTATGTTATGCGGCCTTAACTTTTAACATACGCGCCTACTGATATGCATGCTATCGTGTTTTCACTTTGGATTAAAATACTTGGAATTATTAAACTTTCATAATTCAACTGATTTCCAAAACATTTACAAGATCAGGAAGAATAATTATAAGATGTCTTGAATGCTTATGTTTATAATTTCGTTCACTTTTTCTGTTGGCCTAACTCTGTCTAGGTTCTCTGTTCTCTCTTGTAATGTGTTTTTGAATTGTCTTCCGGTAGTGCCATTTTCACTGCTCACACATGCGTGTCTGTACGTGCTTCGGAATATCACCATTCTTGGCGGTTTTACCAACGTCTGGTGCTTATTTCTTTGTGCCAATCGCGTGGATTGTCATATAGCTGTCATTTTCAAAGCGGTCGGCAATAGTCTTTGTGATTCTCTGTGCCGAACGGATTGGATTTAAGTCGCCCGTGTCGGCATGGTTGGCCCACCATTTATCTAAGCCACCAGCCAGCTCGACGGAGTCAAAGGACAAAGACTGTTCCGGTTCACACGCAGAATTCCATCTTCAGTCGGTTTCTCGTCAAGTTTGGTGATGGGTTACTGTCTAGCCTAGCAGACGACCGCCCTCAAGGATTCGCCGCCTGATTTTTGCCACGTGGATAATTTTTCCCAGCATCCATGCGGTCCTTCAACATCCTTTCTGCGTTTTCGCTGACTCTTTGATGGAACATCTTCTTGCGGAAGACCGCCTTCTGAAGGGCTTGCTGTCCGATTTCAACACTGCAGCAAACTCTTTTATACCATCTGAGCGGACTTTCCCTCAAGACCAGCATCTTCCGTTCCATGTTGATTTGTCAGCGTTGTTGTCAGCGTTGTTGTCAGCGCCTTTGACTTTGGCCTTTGCCATGCTACGGCGCTATAGAAGTTGTCCAGAACCATAACCATAATGTCTTTTGACATTTATTGCAAATTTTAGAAAAGCCTTAACTAACAAGTTTATGTAACAGTTTGAATGTTTTGATTTATAATTAAATGCTTCTGGAAACTGTTTGAAGTTTGATTAATTTTTCATTGATTTTAGCAGTCTGCATTTCAGACTTTTGTTATGTAAAATTGTTTTCATGATACAGTCAAACCAGATATTTCCTGCTTTAGAAGTTTTACATTTCAGCTGCTAACATAGAATGGTTATTATTAGAAAGAAAAACTGGTTCACATGTGTTTCAATTCAAACAAATAAATTGATTGGCATTTAGTAGAATATTTGTTTTCCAGGCACATGAACATAATGATAATCATTGATAAGATAGCTGTAAATCATTATTTTTAACTAGACTTGGGATAATGTTGAATGTACAGTTAATGGTTAGATCTGGACAAATTGTCCAGCTGGGCAATTTCTTTTATTTACAACTGCTTTGAGTGTGGATAATACTAGGCTAAAATTATTTAATACTTTTTGCCAGCCATATGAACACATTGTTAGTTCCAATGACATATAACTGCTCAATTGCGAATTTGGACTGGGCATCACTGTAGAATTGTAATTTATCTTAGGCTTAATGAAACTCTGGGTTTGACTGTACAGTTATAAGTTATGTTAAGTTCAATGTAGCTCTGGGTTTGACTGTGTTATGCAATCTGATAGATGTTTAATTAAATTTGGTTTGTCTAATTACTGTATTTGATTTTTGAATGCTACTAAAAGTTTGCTTGTGTTAATACTTGCTTGTCTTGAATATGAAGTATAATTAATGACTGTGTTATTTTAAAGAGTTGTCATCAGGTGTAGTCTGGATGTATGGGCATGCAGCACGTAAGTGAAATGTTTTGATATGGTCTGTGATGTTTTGATGTTGAAAATGACATGAACTTTGTTGCATTCTTATAGTATGGAGCAGCGCGGTCTGGATATGTTCTGATGCGAAATGGTGACATTGAATTGCAGGTCTGCAGCATCTGATGCTTAAAGTTGTTTTCCTTTCGTTGTTTTTCTGTTGTCGTTTTCCAGTTATTGCTTGCGCTGTGTCTGTTCATTGTGGTTTCTGTTTGCTTGATAACCAATCGTGCTAATTGGCTTGGAATACTTGATTACTTTTGTTGATTCTCACTTTCCTTGGGAACTTGTCCCACAAAATTTGTCCCATATTTTGTCTCACGCAGTCTAGTTTTGTTAACAGGCATCACAAAGTATGCTTTCCATACAGAGTGGCGATGTTGTTCTTCAGGATCGGCAGAGAGATGAGGTTGTGCATCATGTGGATGGTGACGACGAAGAGTGTTTAACTAACGCCAGTGAAGAAACGGAAGTAAGAATGCCTTGTAATGCTAATACCGTATTTGTACAGTATACGTGTATGTGATGCTTTGTGTGTCAGCTGAGCACATTTTTCTGAAACCTAAGTACATTTTCTCAAACATAATTCCTATGAGAGTATTTTTATTCATGTGTAATGTGGTTTATATGCAGGATGTTATCAGCTTAAATAATAGAGTACAGATGTTTGTACATTGTCCTGTTTCTGAGCTGTCTGGTTAACAAAGTCTGCATTCTAGAAATTCTGAAAGGTCAGAATCTGACTGTCTGGCTAAAAGACTGCACTGAATTGGCTGCACTAATGGCAATGCTGAAAATATGGTCAACAAAAGGAGTCCTGTGGTGACAAACAGGGTTTTCATTAAAGCAGATTGGTTCTTTCCTCCTGATTGCTGGTAAAGGCTAGAACTGTTCTATTCCCATCTGGCTGTAGAGACACTGGCAAATTCCGGTCCCAGTTTTAAAGACACACTGGTCAAAACCCATATATATGGAATTTGCAGAGTTCAGCTGAATTCAAGATGGACCATTATCTAGCATATCAACAGCTTTATCAGAATTGTATGGTTCAGAGACTATTACTAACATGAAGAGAGAGGTTGTGGAAATTACAAATGGAGATTCTGTTTGAAATTTATGCTTTAGCTAAATTATGTATAGCAGCATGGATGCATGGATTTTTTGTTTTGCTGTTGGGAGAAACACATTTGAAATCTCTATTGTGACTTCTGAATTGTTTGTGATTGGTGAAAGACCTTATGTATTCTTTATCGAATTCTGTATCTCTTTTGTAAGCTCTTGTACTACTATTTTATGTTAAACGACATTTCTATTACAGTTAGCTTGTTTGCTTGCTTAAATATTAATATTTTATTATGTCGTTATTGAATTTTTTTGCTCCATCCTAAGATGTTTGTCCATGATTACAACTTAATTTTATGAAGTGTTTGACTGAATCAGAAAGCACGAGTTTCTCTTCTAGTTTTTTGTGTTTTTAATATGCGTATTTATGGTACATTTGTGCTCACTGTGGTTGTCTCTTGTGCTGTTGTCATCAGTGGTGGCCGTTAGTTGTCGGAACTGATATCCTGGATTGGTCTTGAACGGATCCGGGGCTTGAGTGGCGACATTTATTACTAAGGTCTCATCCATATAGTACGTACGCAAAAAATGCATATTTTCAAACCCCTCCCTCGTTTGCACAGTATACATAGACAAAATCTCCTAGATCCGACCACTTTGGTGCGTACGTACTGTGTGGATGGACCCCTACTGAAGCACATTGAGTCTGTTTAGTGATGTGGCCATTGCTTAATTGGTTGTTCGTATCTTGTATTGTTTAGTTCAGTCTTGGTGATTCGTTGATTCATCAGAGCATTCATACTATCGAGTACTGTCTTGGATGCATTTCACATACTGCTTCCTACCTTCGTCTCTGGGCACTAAGTTTGGCACATTCTGGTGAGTGAGCATTTGAATTGGAAAAGTTACTTTTATCTGAGAAGTATCGACTTGAGTAACCATTTAATTACTACTAGTTAATTAATTAATTAATTAATTAATTAATTTTCTGTTTTTATAATTACATTTACACTGTTTTTACAGACATAGAGAATTATTATTATAGGACGTGTGCTTTTTCTTTTCTTTCTTTTCCATTTAACCACACTCAGCCACAGCAACGATTGGCTAGGTACAGCTAGTATGAAATATATTTTGATTTTTTTTAAATTCTTGAATTTTGTTGTTTATGTCTCATATGTAAATTACTTTTTGTAGTGAGCTTGAACATTGCTCAGACTTTCAAAGTGCAAGCTAAAGTTTTATAGTTTGTTGTTGAAGTTCCACATATGAATTACATTTTCGTCATGCTTAGAAATTGAATTATTGAGTGTTGTTGTTTGAAATATTTATATATGTTTACCTGTCTTGGTTAGAATTATCTGAAGTATTATGGACGATGGTTCTCCGTAGAGGGTTTACTCTTGGCCGTGCTACACATTTATCTGCTGTGACAACGTATCTGCTCTTTACTCCCTGGTTATGCCTCACAATAGTCATTCTTTTGATAATGGAAGGCATGTCCGCTTTTCTGCATACTCTTCGTCTTCACTGGTGAGCACAATTTCTTTTATGTCGTGAATTCCGTGACATCAAAGGCTTTAATTAAGTTTGCACATTACTATTGAATTTTCACTGACTGTCTTCTTTTGTGTCTCATTGCTTGCAGCAAGAAATGTTGTAGGCTTTGAAGTGCATCCCAACATTTTGACAACTAAGGCTGAATAGAGCATGGTAACAATAGTTGAAAACAACATTGTTAAGTAAATCCAGCGGCATCAATCCCATGAGAGTCCTTGGGTCCGGACCCTCACAAAAATGTGATTGTGAGGGTCCATAAGGCATTGGACCCTCACAAAATCTGAATAAATCTATATTGTACCGTTGTACGATTATTTAATAAATTGTTGCGTTGGGTAGATAATATTAATAGATATAATCAGCAAATAGTATTTTGGAACATTGATAAGTAATAAGAATTACCGGTATGCTAAAAGAGTACACGATGCACTCCTTCAGCATAGCACAAGCTGGCACAACAAGATGTGGACCCTCACAACTTTTACTATAAATTGAAGCCACTGAGTAAATCACTGTCTTCTTGTTTTATTATCTCATAACTAACTATGTAATCATGCCAGTTTTAGTGTGGTGATTTTTCAGGAAAAGTGTGGGACTCAGCGGTCCTAATTGTGCGGTGAAAAGACTGGAAATTCACCATTTATGCTTCTACTTCACCTTGCATATACATGAAAATTGTGGTTTAGTTGGTCATATGTAGGAAAATTGCGACTTAATGCGACCTTTTTCAGTGGCATACTCCACAATTTCCCGTAAAAGAAGGTAGACAAGCAAGAAGGAAGGCCAAACAAGCGCTTGTCTCCTGTATATTTAATTTATATGTGGGGAAAATAGCTAAAAGTATTATGAAAATAGTGTTATGAAAATAGTGAAAAATGCAGAGACAATTAGTGCGCTCGTGTGTGTGTGTGTGTGTGTGGAAATTGCAATGCAGAAGGAACGGAAGAAAGTGAGGTGCAATAAATAAATTTTGAATGTGCAGTCGCATAACCGATTGAAGCTTCGCATTAGACCGGTATGACTAACTATATAATTTTGATTCCATTTCCTTTGCTTGAACTTTATGTGTGCCAGTGCAGTACTTGATTGGGCATGTCAGTATACCGGTACTTCGGCAATTATTGCACACAAAATTTTGCTATTTTCATATCTGTGCCATCTTCCAGTTCTCCATCATCCTTCAAGAAAATCTAAAGAAATGTCTGTTTCAAAAATCATATTCATTTCTGCCTTTAATTGTTTTAATTGTTTTGCCTTCATTTTTGTTTGTACATGATTATTGTTATTTTAAGAAATTGTCAGTTTAATAATAATAATAATTATTATTATATCATTTAAACTTGAGTGTTTCTATTGTAGGGTTGAGTTTCAGAGTAAATTCTATAAAGGCGAAGGATATCCATTTGAACCATTTGTGTTCGAGAAATTTGACACCATTTTAGCCGAATCAGTTCAGACTTGAAACATTCACTTCGAAAAACATGTTGGATCAAATGTATCATTCATGTTTGTGGTGTTTGTGGACATAATACTTGACAAGTTTCTCCCTTGATGTGATGTGATGTGGAAGAAAAATTCCATTGTGTACATATTTACAGGCCCGTCTTTACGTGTTAAAAATCGGGCACAGTGCCCGGGGCCCTGCGCCACGCACAAACTTATTTTTGCTTGTCAACATTCAAAAACGTTTTGGAGATGACCTTTTTTTGCTTGTCAATGTTCAAAAACGTTTTGGTGATGACCTTTTTTTGCTTGTCAACATTTGATCTTCGCATCGAGGGCCCCTCAGGCCGCCAGGTGCCCGGGGCCCCACGCAAGTATAAGACGGGCCTGCATATTTAATGCTTCCAAGCACTTAAATTTGCTGTTTGATTTTGTACATATCGTCTTGGATTATGTCTCAATTGTTTTATGTGGCTACAAACAGCCAGTGAAGTGATTGACGGTTTCTTTTTAATGATGTAGTCAAACTATACAGAACATCATATGTGATATATGAGATGTATTTAACAAGACAAAGATGTTGTCCTAAACCAGTTGATGAATATATCATGTATAGTGTAGTTTTGAGACATTTGGGAATAGAATTTAAGGTGAATGACTAACTTAAGGCATTGTTTATACTGTTTTATTCAGTGTTTTCAAATAAAAATATTGGAGGGTTAAATCTGTCAATCGGTGCTTCCTGATGGTGCTACATATTAAGACATTTGTCAACTTGTAATTTTTTAAAGAATTAGTGTAAGTCAGCAAGAAGAAATCCTTGTAACTGTTGATAGCCACAATATCTCTGTAAATCAAATTCTTGACAGTCTTTAGGTAACTTTGAGATGCGACTCATGCGAGCCAAGTCACATGTACCAGTACTTACATTACTGTATGTTTTTACAGACTAGCAGTCAACTTAGACAGATGCTGCATTAATTTAGACTCACGATTATTTTGGATAATTTTAATATTTGCCATTAGGGCTTGTAGAGTATCAGTGAGTACTGACTCCAAATTGAGTCAGTACCAAGAATAACTAAACAAAGAATAGAATAGATAAAGAATAACCAAAGAATTTCATTAAAATTTGGCCTACCGTTATTTGTTACAAATAATTATTAATCAGTCTTACTGCCCCAGTTGGTTAAGATGTTGTCCACAGTGGGCCAACTCTAGTGAAGACCTCATATTTTTGCCAGTACCGGTAAAAGTTTCTGTTCTGTAACTTCTGTTATACTAAATTTGAAAATGCTTGAATATCCGAAAAATTGATATGTAACTGTATCTAATGCTCTGCTTTGGTTAAATGAGGGCCATGAGGCAAAAAATAAGCATTATGTGACGTGTAACGTTTGCAAATCATGTATTTCCGGTTTTACGCGAGTACTCGAGTACTCGCTAAGCTACTCGACTCTTACTCGACTCCTAAACTACTCGGTTAGCGCAGCCCTATTTGCCATTGTTCAGCACTGAAGCTACCTAGAAATTCCTTATCTGCAGTCATAGAGATCAATCAATAAAAAACTTCTATGGCGCCACTATCATAATGCTTAGGGTATTAGCCGGCGGTGCACCAAATCCAATCCAAATAAGAGCCAGGTCAAGTCGGAAAGCTGAGTCCGATCGGCGGGGAGCAGGGTTATTTCTAGGATTATCAATTTGGGGAAGGTGTTGGTAAATTCTGGGGTCCCCTGCCCAAAAAAATGACAAGGGGCCGTCCATGTAGTAGCCTACATACGCACCGAGGGGGTTTGAGATTTAGGCGATGTTGCGTAGGCCCTACGGGGAAGGGGTCAGGACTGAATTTGTACGTACGCACAAATTTCAATTTAGAAATAGAAGGCTGGTATATTATTCACAGTCAAACATTTGATTTGAACACAATTACTTTCTCACGGTCAAAGGGTCCCGACTATTGTTCCCGAGGTTTTTTAAATAGGGCCTAATATTAAATTAATCTGCATGGTGATTACCAAGAACAAAGTAACGCCCACATGCAAAATAAGACTAAACGGCAATGAAATCAAACAAGTGGCACACTTCAAATACTTAAGCAGTAGACTATGATAACCAGCAATGGGAAATGTGAGAAAGACATAACATCAAGAATAGGATTGGCCAAGGCAGCCTTCTGGGAACTTAAAACGATACTGTACTTACAAATAGGCACATCTCTTACGAGACACGATTAAGAGTGCTCAAAGCTAATTTGGTCAGTATTATATTGTATGGAGCAGAGACATGGACTATATCCAAGGCCATGGAGAAGAAATTGGAAGCCACAGAAATGCGGTTTCTGCGAAGGATGCTGAAGATTTCATGGACGGAAAAGAAAACCAATGAGATTTTGAATGAAATGGGAATAGAAAGAAGTCTGATGGCAACCATCAAAAAAGGCAGCTTTCCTTCTTCGGACATGTAATGAGGAAGGCAGGACTGGAGCATTTGGCAATAACCGGAAAAGTGGAGGGAAAAGAGCCAGAGGAAGGCAGAGAAACACATATGTAGACTGCCTACGACAAGAATTGCGGGAATAATGAATAACATCGAACTAATAAGAGGATGTCAAGATAGAACAAAGTGGAAGTCCATGTCGCTAACGTAGAAATACACAGCACCTAAAGAAGAAGAAGAATATTAAAAACCTTTAATTTAAAAGTAGGCCTATGCCTAAACAAATGCCTTTTGACTATGACTATAAGAATTAATTGTCACCGTGTGGGGTTGCTAATTTTTACGTACGCATATGGGAGGGGTAACCAAAATGTACGGTGTGCAACAGGGGAGGGGATGAAAATATGACTTTTTGCGTACGTACTATATGGAAGGTCACCAATTAGCAAAAAAGTCATTCCATGCCTGCGGTTGAGGGTGTCGGTCTCAAATTGGGGGTGTTAGGGAGTGTAAAAATATCCCTGACAGAGAGCAATCTAAAGGGGATTGGCCGAGCCAGGGACTCCCTGCCCAGACTCACTGGTTCAAGGGGTGTCGGTCTCAAATTGGGGGGTGTTAGGGAGTGTAAAATTATGCATTTGATGCAGGAGCAATCTAAAGCTTTTAAATTAACGAGTGTTGTTCTTCTGGAGCCATGGACTCCCTGCCCAGACTCACTGGTTCAGTGCCAGTTCAGTGTGGAATGCCAATTTCCGGACATGTTGTCACCCCCAAATCCACAATCCAGAAATATCCCTGAGGCTAACGGAGCGGTTCGTCCTAAGTGGCTTTGTGCAGTTTAATGCCTATTGCTCAAATCAAGCCACTTTAAATCATGACGAGTTTAAAATTGGCAATTGCATCAACTGAAAAGAGTGACTTAAATTAAATGACGTCACGCGAATTTGTCACTTTTACCCCTACGTCACGCAACGTCACGCAACGTCACGCAACGTCGGGACCCCATTTTCAAAAATCGCGTAACGTCATTTTATTTTTTTATTTCATATTAAAGTCAAAAGGTCATTCTTGTATTTTTCCTCTCGAAAAACCCTGACAAGCAAAAAGAGGTCATAATTGTCAAAATCCTGAAAGCAAAAAAGAGGCCATAGGGTTAGGGTTTTCGAGGCGAAGGCCGGTTTTCGGTCCAAACCGAACCGAAACCGACCGAGACTTAGGTGAAACCGTAACAGCACTAGTTCAAGGTTTCACAGTGATTTATGTTGTCGATCCAGCGATCCGGTCGTCCTTTGGGTCTTTTCCCGTGGGCAAAGCCGTTTATTAGGGGAATTTAGGGCCAAATAGGGTAGGCAGTGGGAATTCATGCAATGCATTTTACAAGGTCGAAGTATCGATAAATTTATAGCAAAGACAAATTTGTAAGAGTACTTTCAAGCTTCAACGCCATCAACTTACAAAATATGAGTTATTTTAAATTAGAAAAAAAACTGAATTGTAAAACGAAAGCGCGCCCATTATTTCCGTCGGTTTCTTCCGACCGGATATTGAATAGACTTTTCGGTTAAATATTATGAACAAATTTAGAGCTCTATTTGAGAATAAAACGATTTATTTGTTGGCAAATTTGCGGCGTTCGCATTTACAGTCGGTTTAAGTAAGGCTCACTGAAACCTATTTACTAAATGCTATCTACCGTGAGACAAGAACAGAGTCCAAAGCGCTAACATTGACGCTATTTCGCATGAATTTTATTTGCAGTTGAAGAGGCCATTAGACCGGTAAGTGGTAAATAGGACATTAAAACCGACAAGGCCATTCGCCGACATGACTCTGCTACTGGCAAAAATTTTGCGCAACTGACCTTTTTTGTATGGGCATGCTAATTTGGATTTCTGTAGCTCCAGTTCATGCGTCCAGAATTCTTGTGTTACATTGAATTGTGATGACATTAAAATATTGGATGGTGGCGTAATCGATCTCCTTGAGGGCAACTTGTCATTATGAGACATTATGAGAAAGTGTTATTTGCCAACACTGTGCGGAATTAGCCACAAGTCCTAGGAATTAGCCACAAGTCCTAGCAGAGTCTAACCTTGCCACATAAGCAGCAGACCTTCAGATCAGATATTCTGACCAATGACTGAGGTTCAGAATTTATGCGACGTAATAATGCGTGCACCCCTGGCTGAGGTGTTCGAATGAGTCCAATTGAGACCTTGAGTCCTCTAGCTGCTGCAAAACCTTAATACTGTACATCAACTCAGTGATTACCCTGAGGGTAATCGATATGAATCACTTTGAGTCATTTCATTTTTTGCTATGAGCAATGCATTCTCATTATAGGAGGATTCCACACCTCTGTCATGGATTAGACACAACAGGGCAGTTGTTTCAACAACATCTGGAAGCGCTGCGTGCTATTTTGGGTGACCTGATGGCAAATACAACCATAATAGCAATGACCAGGGGAAAATTGAGTTTGACATTAATCTTCCTTAAAATTGACCTGTCACACCAGAATTACCATAGCATTGGAGAGGCTACCAGGGCCATAGCTGGTCAATCACACAGATGCTGATGCTTCATAGAGCTAGTGATATCAGTTCAACAGATTATTTGGTATCAGTTTGAACTGGCACCTTCATCCACTATCTGCTTCCTGCACAGAAGTGCAAGTAGTTTTGTCTTGTCTGTTTATACATTTTATATTGCATTGTTATTAAGAATTTTTTGTGTTATGTTAATATCATGCCCTGAACAAGCATATTTCCAATTTGCAACTTAAGCTCAACACTTTCTGGCTGTAATTTCTCAGGAACTTGATAGCACAATGGCTAACAGAAGAATTACAGTATCTTAAACCTCTAAGAAATTATGAACAGAAGTCACTTTTATTTACATATTCTCAATTACAGTTGACTGCATTAGCTCCCCCTGAGCTAGCTGAATTTTCAGATTTAGTAAGAGCTGATTTTGAAATTATGCTCATTTGTCATGGATTGAAATAAGACTTAAATATGAAAGTCTGTTTTTTCTGGTTTATTCAAAGTGTTTCAAATAGCATAACTGAAGGATATCCACACTCCTTGGGATTTTTCCATAGATTGTGGGATTTTGGGAGTTGATATCATATTTGGAGATTTTGCTTGCACGTTGGAAAATTTTGCATGGCATGTAACAAAAAACCAGCTGTATGCAGCTGTTCAAATTTAAGTCCACAAGTACCTTCACTTTGGTCATATTTAAAGCATATTTTCCACTTATTAGCTGTGAACAGAATGTGAACAGTTACATAATGGTAAGGTATCGAAGTTCTTCAACATTGTCTGTTTTTTTCTTACCCGAGCATATTATAAGTTAATTATATGCATGACATTTATGAAGTTGCTTTCTGATTAGCATTCATATTATTGACTTGTTTATTTAGATGGCTTATTACTATCAACCTTCAGATGGCAGCACTGCTCCATCTGGCATCACAGTTCTTCCAAATGGTCAGGGGTTTTTCATGAGGTCTTCTTCTGGAGCTGTTCCAGGTCCATCAGCCCATGTGGTAGGTCCTTCAATGGGGTCACCTGTTGTCTTCTCTCCCCACCAGACGCAGCCTGTGTACCGACAATCAATGATGGCTCCAATATCATTGACACAGTATCCAGTTGGTTTGCGACCTGTTTTGGTGACACCTTCAGGCATGACTTACCAGTCATTTGGAGTTGCTCCATCTTCAACTCCAATGGCTCAGCTTGTACCTCATTCTTACGTTGGTAGATCCATCCCCGTTGCTTCACAGCATGGAGTGCCATTCTTGGTGGGTAGTGCCCCAAGTGTTAATGGTTCTTACACAATTCCCAGTTATAACTACTCTCCATCAGGGATATATCAGTATCCTCCGATCTCAAGCCCTTACCATGCTAGCCCTGCATTGTCTTCCCCCTACCAGACTTCACTCAACCTTACCAGGCTTCCCATTCAGCACGGTCCAGTGGTTACCATTGGCCAGGCTTCAGCTGCCGTCAACCAGAATGTGCCTCGAGCTAATTACAGACTGTCACCTTGAATGTCATCAGCTTCATCGTCTTCAAAGTGTGTAACAGCACTTAAAAGCAAAGTATTTTCTATGGTTATGTTCATCTCGTGTGTTTTCACATTGCATCAATGGCTTTATGCAGTTATCTTGTGCCTGGACTTTTCATTATAGGTCGCACTATGTTTTGCTAGGCTGGTGCACAAAATCAACTCTGTCTATATAATAATTAACTGATTGTTTTATAAACCTGCTTCCGAGTACTGTAGATATTAAATTTTTGATTTTTTCTATGTTCCAAGGCATTCTAGAATTGTTCTGCTTGAGGAATTTTAAGATAGCAAACGAGCTCCAAGTACAGTTGGGGCATGAAGAATATTTTAACCTTTTAAAACTGTAGTGGTGCTCTTGGCAATCAGGCACAGCCAATTAGGTGCACAGTTAGATTAAATGCACGTGTATTATGTATGTTTATGTATAATTGTTTGAACTTATACTACACACAAATATAACATGCAGACTCTGAAGTTTGGAGACAGGTCTTGCTCACACGGGAACCCATTGCTCTGGAACGCCTTGCCGATCGTAGTGACTGAGACCAACTCAGCTGGATTGTTCCCGAAAGAACTAAAGATGCACCTTTTTAGTTTAGGATATGGTTGACTGTGTGTGTGCAGCGCCCTTGCCGTAGGCCTTAGCCTAGTGCACGGCACTATAGAAATTTTCTTGAAATAAATAAGCACGGATAGGTTTTGTGTATCTAACTGAACTGGCCACACATCATTTCATGGCCAGTTCATCATTTATTTCATAATAGAACAGTTTGACTGTGTTAACAGTCAATTGTAATCCAGAAATCTTTCAAGGGATAACTTGTTACCTACTATTTTTGTTGTTCAGTGGTTGCACTTATTTATTCTTTGTTGTAAAAGCATTGTACAGGATAACATCAACAGAACTATGATTCAAAATTCCCAATGGTGTATTGCACTTCTGCCAACTGTAAGACAATTCCCCTTAGAACTTGAAGCTGTAGTGTTGTTTCTGCTTCAGTTTAGATGAAACGCTTCAAACATGTAGTTATACAGTTTTCTACACATTTTTTGGGTGTGGCAAGTATTTGTGTGGGGTTGATGTTCTTTTGTCAAGTACAAATATCAGTTTTTTAATGAAACTGGTGTACTGATGTTTACCTTGAAACTGTTTGCAGTTGGATTGCAGACTACATGGAGCACTGCACTTGTTCAGCAACTGAGCTGCACATATTAATTTCTGTTCTCTCAAGACAGTTCAGATTTCTTCAACTTTGCTGCAAAGTTTATACCAATACTTTTGTACTAGCTTTTTATGGTAAAATGAAGCTTGCAAGCTAGTCAGATGACTATCCCTCCCTGAGCTTAAGCCAAGGCAAAGCAGTCATTTCATGTGTTGTTCTCAAAGACTGAATTTTTTGTTGGATCTTTATAATTTTTCTGTTGTGTAATTCTGCTCTTTCCTTTCATTTAGTGTTAAAATTTAATGGGCATGAAAGAAGACTGATGATAATCAATACTTCTATAGTTGTTTATATTTGTATGCAAATTAGTCTCTTGTTTAACATGAATTTAGTTCCTGGGCTAAAAATTTTCAATATTTGAAATATTATTGTTTATGTAAATTATAGTTTGCTGTTAATTTTTATTATGTTAAGATGTTGCCAGAAAATGAAATTTACTAGAAACATTTTTACAAGAGCTTAAAGAAATATTTTTCGTGACAGAATGTCTAACAGAACTTATACTATTGATGATCAAAATTCAGGTAGCACTCCTGGTACAAATTTACATTACTGGAGTTATTTAGAGTTGGTGATCCATTCTGTGCCCATCTGAGTGGGTACGGTAAAGTCATGGTAATTAATAGTTCACCTTCATTCAAATAATCAGAATCTAGTTTTCCCAATTGACTGAAATTGTTGGATTATGATTGGTCTGTTACTGCATTTTGTGTAAACGAGTTAATTTTGGCGCAGGAGCTGCCATTCGGTTGAACTCATTGCGACATTCTTCTAAACCAGTTGCTGCAACACATTATATAAATAATTTGTTTAACTATTTTGAAACTTTATTTCTTGTTTCATTGAACAAGGGTCTGTTTTAAGGCAATTCAGGAATGATTGATGCCTATTTTACTTGTGAATGTTAGCAAAATTCTACTGTGTTAATATTCTTCTGTTAGTGCTACAATTTTTATATTTTGTAATGTTATTATGACGTTGAATCTTGAGGTTTGCTAGTAGTTGTTTACTAGTCTGTTTTATTGTCTTTTGTTTTGCATATTGCCCCATTTTAATGTGATAATCATGGTTTTTGACATAATGTTATCATGAGCACATTGAATAAAGCATCTCGTTTTGAATGTAGTGTTTTCCATCACAAATAAAGCATTGTCACCCGATACATTATAAAGCCTATGAATGGTTGTAGTCTACTTCCAGTAATGCCCATATTACAATTTCTCTTTGAACTAAGTACTGCATGTATAATTCTGCATATTCATATTCTACTGTAATGGTGGGGTATTTATCAGATCTACGTGATCAACCAGTGGATGCCATATTTAGCGAAAAAGAAAATTAAACCATTGAGTTAATAGGAAACAAATTTTCTAATTCTGACCTGTTTATGGTACCATGTCTTGATGACTTTTGGGCAAACAAGGATTTTTAAAAGATGTTTTCTGTTTCTGGGCTTAAATTTTTGGAGAATGTTTATGAGTTTTGAAAATTAGTACAATTCTTTCATGTCTGTTTACTCTTGAGTGTCGACAAGTAAAATTCATATATTATAATTTTTATATTTTTTATATTATGGCACTTCAAATGAGAGTAAAATAATTTAAAAATTAAAATGTTTGTGTCATTTCAATGAAAATAATTTTCCACCTTTTATCAGGCTCTAGAAATTGCTATAACTACACCTATGGTGTGAGTAATATAACTTACAGCTTTAAGTTTGAATTGTATGTCATTTTGGAATTGTTCTTAAATTTATTCATATAATTATATTAAAACTTTCAGGAGACAATTATCAAAATTACTTCTATTGAGCCTGAAAGTAAAATCTCTATGGAGTTGTGCTATAATCTGATAGCCAGTCAATGTCAATTTGAATGTCATCTCAACCACAATCAGCCTCCACAATGACACAGTTGTTAAGCTGTTTTAGGTTGATCTGTCCAAATCATAATTTATTTCCTTGACGTCATATTTAAGGTTCGGTTAAACAGAGTCTTGGATTGTCATTGTCTGCAATCACTGTCTGATAATTAAATATTACAGTAGACCAGGATCTTGTCATAACTAACTAATGACTGCAGATTTCAGTCAGACTTTTGAAATGGCTGGCTTCACTCTTTAACCGAGTCCAGTGAACTAAGAGAATCAGCGATGCTGCCTGAACCTTCATATGCGTATTCACGCACGCTGTCATGTGGGGGAATGTTGAGGTCATTGTCCACTTTCCAGAGTCGTTGATTCATGAAGGCAGCTAATTCTATGTTATTGATTGGTGATGATCCTGCATAGCAACACATTTTTTAGAATTATATAAATATGCAACAAAATACATTCATTATGAATGACTTAACTAGATGGATGTTGGCTTCATCTTTTTCAATCACAAATAATTTATGATATTGTGATTTCATTGGTGATATTTACATAACATATAGCTATTACCTCAAAACGTCCAGAGTTATACTAAAAGTTGAAAGTTAAAAGTTTTTGTTGAAAATTCAGAGTACAGAATACCATTATCTTGTGTAAATCTCGTAGTTTTGATCACATGACTATCTGTTTGGTGGTTTGTTGGTTTTTTCAACTTGTCTATGTCATAGACATCCTGATCAGCTTCACCTAAAATTTAAAATTATGATTAAGTTTGGGTCTTGGTTGCCAATTCGTAGGAAGAGCTTTAAAGGAGCATATTTCTTAAGGGGCAGTGCATTTCTATCTCCCATTACTATTTCTGAGTACCTGGGAGTCTGAAGTGGCAAGTTCATGTGTCTGAGGACAAAAAGCATTCCAGAGGATTGGACCAATGGTTGAATCCTTTGGGAAATACTCTTGATCCATGCCACTCAAAAGCAAACCTTGCAAGATGGTGCATTTTTCACTTCATTTCATTTATGTACATTGCCTTGGCCATTAATATGGCCACTGAAATATATAATTGATGTTCTATCACTGTTGATAGTTACAGTCCATGCTTTCTCATCAATGACCAACTGCCTGGCCTTTGTCTTCCTAATTTTAATAAATAGCACAATTTCTTGCTTTCGTCAGTGTGTTTTTCTGTAATCAACAGCAGATGTTCTAGACACTCCTCTGACTGACTTTTGTCATCTGCATATTCTGTATCATGAGTGTTTTGTATTCTTGTGCTTTCTCGCTGTTGCAGATTCTTCTCAGGCTGCAGCACAGTGCACTGCTGGAAAGAGTATGTACCTCTGGCAGACAGTTGTTAAAATTCCTTAAACCAGTCCAACTCCTGTTGATGGCTGTGCATGAGAAGTCAACCTTCTCAGAGACCTTCTTCATCATGGGGTCTGTAGTATTTGCTATGTTGTTAATCCAATGCTGATTCAACGGCTACTTTCTGCTTCTGACTGGCTACTCTCTGCTTCCAGTGTAACTCTTGGAAGATGTACTGTGTCTTTCCCAGCAAGACCTGTTTTACTTAACACGTTGAGCGCTGGGGACGTTAATTGACGTCTTTATTTTGGCACTGTAGGGCGTTAGGGGCGTCATATGACGTCCTCTGTTCAATGCATCTGAAGCCAAGGAGATTCTATAACGGCCGCGCCTTGCAAAGAAACTGCACCGCAGTCAACGTGTTAATAAAGCCTTCAAACAGTGTTTCATACATAATGCTGTCAAAGGATTCCTAGTACTTGACAACACCACCAAAAATACACATAATAAAAGCAACTTGAAATAACTGAGAAAGTAAAAAAGCATCGAGTCAAAGACAAGAAAATTGTGTTGGAAGAAATACATTCACATTATAGACCAATCACAACAGTTCAAAGCAACCGATTGTAAGGAAGATAGGTACAATACCAACCAACACCTTCCTCGTCATAATGTATGATGTTTTCTCTGACATCATCATATGGGTCGATGCCTGATGTATATGAATCAAGTTGACGTCGTCGTTGGCGAAATTGATCAATGACCACGAATATCAAGAATAGAAGCAGAATCACTGAAACACAATGACCAAAACAATTTATTCAAAATCAGTAATAGATCTTACATGTCAAATGTTAAAAAATTACTGTTAAGAATTTCCAGAAGAATGTAAATCACTACAAATTATTGCCATTGGGCAGCAGTGTTAAATGAATCCACTCAATTTTAAACAGTAAGAACACTTGAGAATTTCAATCACTTCAGAAATATTTAAATATATAAATACTAACCCACACAGATATGCAGAATTTCAAATTGCATAGTAATCACACGTTCAATCAATATGACTGCAAATCACCTTCAAGCCCACACAGAAGAAGTGCTTGATGTGCCAATTTTCATAATCTCACAACTTTTGAGGGATGTTTTTAGCCAAGATTTTTAAAAGCTTATCAACATTGTTGGAAAGAAAGGTGTGGAACACTGGAAAATTAGCTTACTGGGTATTGCTTTTCAAGATTCCTGGATTTAGCTGCCAATAGCCTTTTTTCCATCATAATAGTAATTTTTAAAATGTAATTTCTCCATTTGGTATGTGCCTATATTCAGCTCTGGTCACTAGGTGTCACAAAACATGCTGTTGGGTGCAGCTAATGCCAAGAAGTGGGTCGTCATTACTTTAAAAGGTACCGTATTCGTGTCGGGGAAAACTTCTTTAAAAAATTGTTATATGAAAACATTTGCCTTACACAAACCAAGTGCAATGCATACAACGACAGCAGTAATTGAGATGTTGCTATCGGAATTTGGTTGCATTGCTTGTTTTACTGAGCAGTGCGATCCATTGTAGCCATCATAGCAACGACAGTAGTAGCCATCATCAGTGTCATGGCATGTTCCATAGTTGCACAGAAAAGGACTCTCCAGACATTCGTCTATGCTCTCACATAGTTCCTTGCCTGAACTTTCACTTACTTGATGTCTACCAACAGGACACCTAAAACAAACAAGAAAACAGTCTCACAGACATGCTGCTAGATGGCCATATATATGCTCCATAGAAATTCTACTTTGTCCAAGTACATGCAGGAGTGAATCTCAATACAATCTAGATATACATCAGCTAAAGAAAAAGTTTTTAGTGCAAGGGTTGTAGACAAATGGAACAGTTTGGATGAGGTGGGAGTGACAGTTGAAACAGTAAATGGATTCAAAGGCTATCTCAGAAAACTAGGTCATTGAATGCAGAGAGTTACTACAGTGCTTTTCACACAGGCTAACTTAGCCTCCTAAACCACTTTAAATCGCATTATTATTATTATTATTATTATTATTATTATTATTATTATTATTATTATTATTATTACTATTAAGCAATCAGTCAATGAAACGTTTCTGCAGTGCAATTCATAATACCAGTAAGTACCGTAAGTGTGAATCATTTGATGGTCACTTCACACCTAAATTTTCAGTCTAAAAATCATGCCTACAGTAGGATTAAAGGTTGTAGCCTAGTGAGTCGACTTGATTCTGGGCAGTTCCAAGTAGCAAAGATGTACAAAAGAAATTAGATAAGAAAAAGGTTTTAGACTTTAAGACATACTCTGAAAGTCATGAGACAGTCACATAGTGTACAGAATGTAAAGTGCCAAATTTAGAAAAAAACAAGTTTATAATCAGCTACTGAAAGGTATGCTAGTGAATCATTTTGTTAGTCCTGAAATACTCTATGTTATGGGTCTGCTAAAATAGGTTTTTTGTTCTAGTCAGTTTGAATAAGAGATTATAACAATCAACTTATATAAAATAAGACAGATGTTATGGTACAAAAGCTACAGAAAACTTTTTTCGACAGTACTGTTTTTGATTCTGTAAAATCATGTGGTAGAAATTAGTCATTTAACAGACATTTTATTGAAACCTAAATAATTACGGAAAAGAACACATGTCTTGCCTGCATTCTGCATATCTCCACATATCAATACAAATTAGACTCTGTGGACATTTCAGACCGTCTGGTAACAGACACATCTCTGATGAACAGCCTTCCACTGTATTCTGACTTCGAGCCAGAAGGTCAGCTGCCCTGCTGTTCTTGTTCTGTGTCTTATCCATTGGAAACCATTCACCGTTCACACGAATGTCGCTCATGCAACCTTGAAAAATAATAAAATGCAATATATCTGAGCATCTCCAAGACTTTCTCACTCAATAAATGTAACCATTCAGGCACTGTTCATCATTACACATCATTAAAAACTTGCTAAAGTATCAAAGACTGCATTCAACATTTACTACAATGCTGAATCTTAAAGCTGGAGAATACCATAGCATAACTTATCTTTTTTGATGATATTGGGTAAGCTGCTTTGTAATAAGTCTGTGCAGACCAATCACTACAGACTATTCAACTGAATTTCAACAGAAACCTACCCCGATCATTGCATAGTAGCTTAAGATTTGTGCTGAACACAAGAATTTATTACAATTTTATATATTTACAAAACCACAAAGCTACAAAAAATCAGTCTGTTTTCAATTCCATTTTCAACTTAAATTATACCGGTACTTGTTGTTTTATTTGAATACAAACCAAAACCACAGCTAACAATATAAGTTTTGCAAACAATTATAACAACTAAGCAATTATAACTATACAATGCAGATAAAGTCAAGCAATATTTTGGGAGTTTCTTACTGTTTTTAAAATCAAATCCAACTAATGGAGGCAATGTAGGTGATGGATATCGGGCATATCCGCCAGCAAAGAGACCATGCTGGCTTAAATGCATTTCCAGATGACCACCTGGAAGGCCAAAGGATTCATTAAAGTTTCTCTCATCCCCACTGTCCAGCCTCAACTGAGTCCATCGGCCAACACGATGGACACTGGCAGTGTGCCAAATTCCATCGGAGACATTGACTCTTACCAATGATACCAACTCTTCACCAGAACCGAGGTTGTATCGAAATATCAGGTGACAATTGCGTATCTTTGCAAAACGTATAAAATGCACAAATGTATAATGAAAATGATCACATCAAGTACAATTATAAATGAACCATTAAAATAACTAATTTAAAACAAAACTTCAACCCAAAAGATTCAGCTTTTATACAAATCTCAAAATCCAAGCAAACACATTTATGGTGCCCAAAATGAGAGTTGGCCCAAATGGGTCATTTCACTGTGTTGGCCATCGTGTTGGCCACTGTCCAAAAACCTGGGACTAAAAACGAGTCCCTAGAGGCACAGACATGCCTGCTATTTATGAATTCTTTATCTAAATGAACTTTTTCCACCAGCAGCACTTGAACTTAGAGAAATTTAGACTTTTGGACATAAGGAGGTCATCAGCATAAATTTAAAGAAAGTCAACTGTCCAGTTAACATTGATGCTTACAATTAAAGTAATTCAATAAAATTTTGAACAATTTTCAGGCTACAGCAGAGCCGTAGCTAGGGGCAGAGGAGGCATATGCCCCCAGGCGCCGAGGTGAGGGGGCACCAAAATTGGGTATTTGGGTAAGTAAAATGTATAATAAAGAAGAAGAAACATGCAGTGGTTCTCACACAGGGCAGTCCCTACTGAACCACTTTAAACCTTGTTATATTATATTATTATATTATTATGTGTGACGACCTTTTTTTTGCTCATCAGCAGTCTGGAGGTGCGCCAACGGTACACTTTGCCCCCGGGCACCGGATACCCTAGCTACGGCTCTGGGCCACAGCACACATCTGCAATTGGAAATGGACAGGACATGAACAGTATACATTTTTCTCCATGTCAGTTTTGAACATGGTGTTCAACTGCAACTTAAAGATCACATCTGGCTGTGCTATCCCTTCTTAGAAAATCCTGTTTCTGACAATCAATGCAGTTTTTCTAAAGCATGCAACCCAAAAGCCACAGAGCTCAATAGTACATCCTCAAAGGAAACTAATTCTTGGTCATGAACTAAGCAACTTTAATCAATATTTAACTACATTCATTATGAACATTTGTGTTTTATGTTCATTTCAGTGCATGCCTATAACAAATACCTAATTATTATTTTTGAGCAAACAAGAAACTGTAACTTCAAAAGCAAATTGTGAATTTGAAACATTATTTAAGTTTTACTTAATAAATAATGTAATATTTATTGATTCAGCTTCACCTCAAGGATGAGGTATTCCGATTTTTGAGCATTCTGCATATTTAATAACATTCCAGAATTGCTTCGTGTGCGAAATCTCAACTGAATGTCAGTGCGATGCGCTCCAACTATTTCATTAAGATCAGCAAAATAATCGTCTTTAAAGTTCCATTCTAGAAAGCTGTGTTCAAGAAAATCTTTAACCGGTGCCTCTGTAAAATCAATCACAGTCAATTCTCATTATAACGACAGATGCACAACCATGCAAACACGCATGCAGATTTAATTTTGTCATGACCTGCCTATTATAATTTGCTGGCAGTTGATTTGGTTAAACTGTAAAGAAACTAACAAATGCATTCTGTAATTTTCTAATTTTTATAATCCATATGTAGTGATGCACATTTTTTTGTTTGGACATCATGACTGTACAGTAAAGAAATGAAAACTGATTTCTACGACTAAGTTACTACTAATAGTTACTAAGTAATTACTTTAGTTCTGCTAACAAGTTCCATTCTAATGCATCTTTGTTGCCTCTGCTTTGAATCACACAATTTAGATTTTGTGACGGCATCTCATAGAACACTGATTTTGGAAAGCACTAACCGGCAATTCTCTTTATTAGGATCAGTGATTGAACACATTATCATATTTCAAAGGACGTGGCTACAAGTGATGCCCATAGTAAGCTGGGGACTGAAAACACAGGGTATTTTAAGTAGGATGATGGTCAAACTGTCTCCATCTAATCATAACAGAAAAACATTGGGACTGTCTTTGACGTGTCAATGTAGAGGATTGTCACTGTCTGCAGAGCCATTATTACAAGGCCAAACTGTATTTCACACTTCAAGCAAAACCTGGCCTAGTAAGAGTGCTCATCTGCACAAATTTCATGGAGCTGAAGTCCTGTTCTACTCAATGTGATGGCACGGTAGTTCAAATAAACAACAACGATATGCAAATATTCTTAGTTGTGTTCTCTGTCAACATTCATTATCACATGCAAATATCTTCAATGCTACATTACATTACTGGATATTCCTTCACGAATATCTAATAATATAATAGTAATAGTGACTACCACACACACACACACCCAAGCTGCATTTGTGGCCTTGCCAGCCAGGATTGCAGAAACAATTATATGTACTTCGAAAACTTCCAGTGCACTGCGCATTATCGCCACATTTAGACAAAGCTGGCACAAATGATTCGGAGTTGATTTCCAGTTTTCCACAGCTCCAGTCTTCCCTCTGACAACCATCCTCCGAGTTGTGACTTTCTCCGACCAGACCCACGTGCAAGTCATACAGCTACAAATCAAGGACAAAAAAAGACGTTGAATAATTATATGTAGTACAATGTATCTGGCAGAAGATCGTGAGGAAAACCAAGAACAGCTTGGCTAGATAACATAACAACATGGACTGGACTCTCATTTCAAAGCATGATTCGGAAAGTAGAAGAATGACAGAAAGAAATGGAGAGATGTGATGTTATACATAGTGTAGCACAACCTCACATTGAGGATGGCTGAAGAACAGAACAGAACAATATAATTTCCTTAGAGTTTGATGAAGCTGAATACATACAAATTAATTTTTCTCTGCACTTTTTCATCATTCTCAAGCCCTTTCTGACCTGTGCTCCTGTGAACAATCAGTCGCCATACCTCTTTTGATAATTGTGTGCATCAGCTTTGTCAAATAAATTAATTATAGTGCCCTGCTTGATAAACAGCCATAGCCATCAGCTTCATTGCCTATTGCAACTAACATATCAAAGTCCAGTGAAATTAGAAACATTACACAGACCATGCTAACTTCCGTTCTGTCCTGACACACATGTGACTGCCCGAAAAATAAAATCTCTGATGCCCGGATAATGAATTTGGACAGACAGAGTATCCCACTTCCACCAAGTGAACCATCAAGACAATCCAAAATAATAATGCACATGCCATGCAACAAACAAACCCTACAAACTAAATAAATGAATAAACAAAAATGTCAACAAACATCAATAAGTTCTTAAAGAGAGTAAAATATAAATAAATACACAGGCAAATAAATAAAAATGACATACACGGGTAAATAAATAAACATGACAACATAGTAAAATGCA
Source organism: Metaphire vulgaris (assembly GCA_018105865.1). Taxonomy (NCBI): domain Eukaryota; kingdom Metazoa; phylum Annelida; class Clitellata; order Crassiclitellata; family Megascolecidae; genus Metaphire; species Metaphire vulgaris. Next base: position 6,195,104 of record CM030836.1, on the reverse strand, counting down.
CTAAGGGGACATCAATAAAAAACTGGCAGCAACAGATACGAGTGTCCTGATAACAAATTAGGCCAAATATTCCACAACTCAACAATGAATTTCGAACAGTTGCCTAAAATCATCAGCATCTTAAGAAATAGCACAAGAGCATTAGACTCACTTTGCCATTGTGAAACAAGTTCTTTATGCAGCCGCTAAATCCTTCACTTCCAAACTGTCTGAAAATAGCAGCGTTGGCAAAAGCCTGGCCTCCAAGTTGAAGTACAGTTGAAATAGACGCATAATCGTCACCGTCTGGTGCTTCGCTGAATGTTTCACAGGCTCGTCTGTCTTCGTACGACATCTGTTCATGCTCATTTTCAATTATCTCTGCTTTCTCACATTCATCAACAACAAAGCGGATTATCTGCAATAAGAATTTTATGAAACGTTCAGCTGTATGTCACCAGGTCTTGATGGATGACCCTGAAGCCATGTGACTGTGGTCCCCCCGTCTTAATTCATAAATAATAATGTGCTCAAACCATCACAACAGGTTTCCCATCTCCAAAACGGATGAGATTTTATTGCACCTGTGTCGAATCATATATACGATGATCAATCAGATTGAATCGTGTTATGAGATTCACACTAAATCCACTTCCTAGAAAAATAACAGCTTAGTACATTGAATACATGATGCCACAATGCTCCAAGAGGCTTCAGCTGTTTATTTTAAATGCAAAAAACTCATTTGATTTGTACATTTTCTTACTCTTCCAGATCTGAAAAAGTCCAATTTATGCCAGAGCCCATCACTCAACTTCTGAAACTGGATCTGTCCCTGTTTGTCTTTGCCATCGATTGCCAACTTAACTTCTCCAGAACCAAAGTTGACGCGCAGAACAGGATAACCGCTCCGAAGTTCAAGTATAATGAAGCTTTTCGATTTACCGTCTTGTAGCCCTGCCACTGGTCCATCGTAAAGAAGAAGTCCGTTTTCTTTTAAAGTTATGAACTCTAGGCTCGTGTGACTTTCCTTTGAAGGAGCCAATGGCTCAAACCATGCCCACCCATTGCCAAAGAAACTGTGCTTGACCTGCTGACATCGAGGTCCATCAAAACCCTGAAGACACCTGCATCTGAAAGGAGATAAAAGAAATTGTACAGACCCTGGACTCTAAGTTAACCTTTATGAAACATTAACTCACTTTGTCACAGTTGCTTTTATCATCTCCGCCAGCCAACTCAGTCCTTTGACGTACGTTAATTAGATATACTATCCTTGATTCAAGCTTGTATAATGTATATGCTCTAGGTTTGACTATTTTGGTTCACTTTCTGTTGGTCTTCCACTGGTGTGACTTGGTAAACTCCAGATGGTTCTTCGATTGGCAGCCAGGGAGATTGCTGGCGTTACAAGATGTGATCACATTAGTCATGGAATGACATCAGTTCTAAATTGGCTGCATTATCCTGCCCGAGTTAAGTTTCATGTCTAGAGAGCGGTTGCACTTTCTCTTAGTACTTTCTCTTGGTACTGCTCTGTCACATCTATCAGACCTACCCGGTACTCCATAATCTTAGCTCTATTCCTGGTAGGCCATGTCTTCAGTCCACAAAGCAGGGTTTCCTAAGAGTGCCCCAAATCATCATCATCATCATCATCATCATCATCATCATCATCATCATCATCATCATCATCATCATCATCATCATCATCACTATGGCGTGCCATCTTTGAGTCGAAGGTTGGCAGTCACGATTTGTTGCCATTTATCTCGGTCTTCAGCCATTCTTTTCCCATAATTTTCTATGCCAGTCCAGTTTTTTATGTCCTCCAGCCACGTTCTTTGCGGTCGTCCTTTTGTTTCTTTTCCTTTGTATTTGCCTTCCAAGACATTTAGCGCTTGTTCTGTGCATGATCCTTTCATTATACATCCAGCATACTGTGTTTTAAATGCCCCTAATATGAACCTCATTATTTCCGAAACGAAGTTTTGAGTCGGTCTGCCCTATCCTCTGGAATGCTCTTATTCTGTTTCATTACATATAATAGAAGAATTTAAGGTACAAGACAGGTTCAAAATCAGCACAACTACAGTAGATGATCCCAACTTCAAATTAAAAAACAATTCAAGCATCGGTCATGTGAAATTATTTAAACAAGCAAAAGCAAGATTAGTGAATTTTTTTATCTTCATCCTTTTGATGCATGGAGGAAATAAGTTTGATTGTTTCCATGTTTAATAATTAATTTCTCCAAAATTTATTTAAATAGTTCCAATTATTTATAGCAAATATCACTTACTCAACCTTCCAGATTCCTTGCTTGAGACAAGTTCCTCCATTAAGACAACTGTTTGGCTGGCATTCAGTCTCACTTTTCCAGTCAAGACCATCATCTGCACTGAATCCGCATTCTGATTTGACGTAGGCAGTGACTCCTAACAGCGAAGTGTCGTTGGCATTGACCAGGAGTGCTTCACCGCTGATTACAAGTTGGTTATAGCAGTTGTGTTGACACTGTCTATTAAGGCACTCATCAACTGGCACAGTAATTCTGTGAACTCCCAAGATCTCCTCAAGCTTCAAAAAGAAATTCAGCCACAGGGTGAAAGCAGTCACAGTTCAACTTTGAACAAAAGAATCCAGTCAGCAACTTATTGTGGTACCACATATTAATGCACCAGTGCATCGTAATTATGATGGCGCTAGATCATCAACACTGCACAAGGACAAGTTTAATCTGAAAATTCAGGCATGATAACTGATGAAAGCTAAACCAGGACAAACAAGTTAGTCTCAAGTTCAAATCTGAAGGTCATACTGTATGTCTGAGAAAAGAATGAGAAGCCAAGAGTGCCAAGAACTGATTACTTTTTAGGGTCAATGGTGCTCAAGTACTGAGTAACTAAGTAAGTAACTCAGTAACTCACTTGGAATTTAAGCATCTGCTTTGTGCTTAGATGGTTTGTTTACTTGGATTCAATTCCTGGGATAGGTGATTATATTTCTTGGGCATCCCTGCATCAGCTAGCATGAAGTAGAAGTAAAAAATGGATTGTGCAATGTGCCAAGTTCATTGTGCCTTGGTTTGTCAACACTGATAGGAAGTAGAGCTGATAGCACTGACGTAGCCACACGGGAACTTAGCTAGGAATGGGCTTGGGAGGAGGGGCTCAAGCTCCCCAAGCCTGATGCTAGCCCCCCCAGAAATTCAAGCCCAAATGGCATTGCAGGCTCAACAGGAAGAAAGGGGAGTGAATTGTGGGCTGAAACCCCCAAACCTAAAATCCTGCCCATGCCTAGCTACATTCCTGTAGCCATGGAAGCACGGGGCAGGGAAGGGTCTGAATTAATTCAGAGCTCTGTTAACACTGGTCTACAGTCATTCTGGTCCAAAGGGCAATACTTGGCTGTTAATAAAAGTCTAAATAATTCTGTCAAAATGTATACTGGTACTTAGTCATGTACAGTTAAATGTCATCTCAGCTTAAATGTTTTACAGTTTTCAATTAAGACTGATATCTAATCTTTGGGGAAACTTAAAGAACTGCATTGTAACCCAGTCTAATTCAATAGACAATCAGCCTAAGCTACTTGCCTCCTTCTGATTCACAGCCAGATGTCCATTAAGCTTTGTACTTCTCAGAAAGTTTGAAGCACCTTTGGCAGAATATCGAATGTCAATAGTGTTCATCAATGTGGGGTGATTTAGAACAGTAAAGATATCAACATTTGATAAAGGAAGATCCAGCTTCTTGGCCAAAGTCTTCTGAAGAAGAGTGTATTTGCTCATACCGCTAAATTCAGGCCGTTTCAGAAACGCCTCTGCAGTTACTCCTACGCAATAGATGCACAACATCAATACACGTATCAAAACACAGGTTAATTCCAACAATAAGAAAACATTGCAGCATTCACACTGTGGCTGAATCTACCACTGTGAACGATTTTTCAAATATATCAAGGACGGGTACAAGAAGCCACCGTGTATTATAAGCACCCAGAATTTTGAGTTATAATATAAAAATCTTAAAACCTATGCATAATACACATGCAACATTTTGCCTGAGAATATAACCTTTGCACTGTATCAAAGAACTCAGAATTTCCTAAATACACAAAGCTAGTGAGAATGAATTGCCTTTTTGGTGCCTTTTTGCAATTTTACTTTGCATAAAAGAGCCAGTGGCTGACTTTTCTGCTAGATGTCACACATCTTGAGGGCAGTGAGATAGACTACAGGCATTTGTATCTTTTCAAATCATGTGATTTTAAAGGCATTTATACTTTAAAGTATTGTATTGTATTTCTTTAGTGTCTACAGCTTCATAGCTTTTTAATTTTTTATCAGCCTGTTGCTAGCTGTTACTGGACAAAGTCCAACTATAAATTTCTCATTACCTGTATTTCCCACTACCTTCATAAATTTGGTGCAAGTACCAGTAAATTTTTAAAATTCAAAAATTAGTATAGGGCCTTGATAATAATGTCTAAGGCACCAGCCTAAAGTGCTATGCAGACCATATTACATGTAATGTCCGCTCAGTGCTGCAGGACATGGAAATGCTTGGGTTTGTTTACAGTAAAATCACGGCTTTCTTCAAGTAAATTTAAACTTACGTACATTTAAGTACATAAAATTACATATGAATACAGTACAAATTTGTCTCCTTGCAAAATACGCACCTTGATTTTGCACCTATTTTTTTCAAAAAGGTGTGTATTATACCCAAGATAATATGGCATGCCACAGTAATGTCTGTGGTAGAAGAGCAGAGGTAAAAGTAGTCCCATATTCGAATGAGGGTCGGGTCTGGCACAGTGGCACTGATCTCCGGTTACTTGGTAAGCAGCGATGCAGGTGGATTACACCATAAATCTAGAGTAGATTGCAATTACTTTCTCTAGATCCATGTTTTACCTTCACAGCTTAATGCTGGTACCAATTTATCAACGCCTAAGCGATGAACAGCTTGGTTGGCTGCCAGCACCACGATTAAATCCCGGGATGGTCACCCATCCAAGTACTGTACTATCTCGGGTATACGACGCACCTATGTATAATACACACCCTTAGTTTCTAGAGGCATCATAATGTAAAAATATTAATACCAATGTATAATAAGCACCCAAAATTTCTTATGAGAATCTCTATTAATTAACCTTGATAATCACAATTGTCTTTCAAATTCTGCTTAAAATTGGAAGAGTAGACAGACCCCCCTGCCAGCGGCCGTCACTATGCCATAAAACAATAAGCCTATGTCAATTTTTAGCTATCAATGACAGAATGTCTACTGAGTAACCTGGGCAATCACAATTGTTGCAAATTCTTTTTGAAAATTGATGTGCATTGTGCAAACAAAGTTTTTCTCCACCACCGACTGCGTACATAAAATTGTATGTACATAAAATGTATTTCTATGTATAATACGCACCCACACCTTGTTTTGATTTTTAAGGGAAAAAATTGCATCTTATGCGCAAGATAATATGGTATTAGCCGCGCTCGATATTGTTTAACTTCTGTGTTCTGATGGAAACCAGTCGCACAATGCCAAGTAGGCTGATCGGTATAAGAGAAGTCATGATTTAAACAAAGTGATCAACAGTGGCTAATTACAGTCATCGATGACCTTTCAGAAAAGTTTCTACTACTCAATATGGCTGTAAATTACCGTAAAGTCGAAGTGACCCAGAATTGAAAACTGCTTCATCAGCAATGTCTTTGACTTGGATAGAAACAGATGAAACAACTTCTCTCTTCCAAACAGCATCATACACCCTGACCCTCAGACTGTAGGACCCTTCCATCAAACGGGTCTTTGTGTACAGCATTCCAGTCATATTGTCTAGTCTTAGATAACAGAATTAAACTCACGAATTATTCAACGTTTCAATTAATTAAGTCCTAACAGACAAAGAAGTAAGAAATGATTTCCGCCTACTTAATGAATTTCGTTTATTCTTTAACTGAGATGATTTCTTAGGATCCAAGTTTATGTATACACTTAATAAGTAGTTGGATCTGAGGGAAAAGCTGGACAATGATGTCACTTTCCAGTTTGACTGGACTTTCTATCTGTTTTTACCCACTGATTTTAGTTTTTTACAGCTAAGCACTAGTAAGCAGAGCTCTTTATTGGTAATTTAGTTGTGCAGATTTCTAGTTCTTTAGAGTTCCTAGATCCAGGGCATTTCCTTCATAGTCTATTTTGCTGTATCCCAGCCTGACTGACCTCTGTACTTATCTGGTCTCTTGTGGATGGATAAGGAGTAATGTCAATTGATACTTTTGAATATCAGAACTGGTGACATAAAAGTGCATAATTTCATGTAATAAATTCTCCTATATTCACACCAATCAACAACAAAAATCTTACAATTCACTTAGCCAATGATAAAGTCAAAGGATGGAAAGGAAGTTGGCCAAAATAGAATAGTACTGTCCACAGATTCCAATCATGCACACTGTGAGCAAATCATGAAGAAAACCGAAAGAAATGACATTGCTTCACCTGAAAGATGTCTCTGCTTCTCCTGGAGAGGCAAAGCTGAAGGACTTATTTGCACTGTCCCAATCATCGACATCTTTGACATAAACACTGCCAAGAGGGGCATTCTGAAATTGTCCTATCAAATATACCAACAATGTAAAACTTTAAACTTTAAACATTTCAATCTATTAATTCATGAAATCTGGCTCTGACTGCCACAACTGATAAACAAATGCACTTATTCACTGTATTCAATCTATACTTGGCTCCTTGGTTATAGAACCACAGACTTTGCATAAGAGATTTCTACAAACGAATGCTAAATATGCAGTATATACCATAAACTTGGCTCTACATCATATTCGTTTCTCTCATCTGCACAATGCAATTAACAGGAGTCATGATCACCTGAGATGCTTATGTATAAATTGAATATCTAGGCGATGCATAACTACAAGATATATAACACGTTATATAAAATATGAGTTTCAATGCAGGTCTTTTGATTTCTCTTTGCATTTGGTCAGTTGTGCGTCACTTCAATGATCTTATCACGCTTAGCACATGCATATTCTGTTCTTAATTTCTGATCTTTTACTCAGTCTGAAAATAAACACAGCGCTCTGGAATTCTGCTCTTCCGTGCGTTCATTCTTTAACTATTATTGTCAGACAATTTTCTATAGCGCTGTAAATGAGCTACGAGCACAAAACAAGGGTGCTATTTGTATAGGGTTATTTGTATAGGGTGCTATTTGTATAACTAATAATTTATCATCTTTCAGATCTGGTCTTAAAACATATCTATTTGACTTGGCTTATCCCCCCTTAGACTGCTCTCCAGCCCGTTTCTGACTGATCTTTTCCGGCTTGACCTGGCTCTAATTCAATTTGGATTTGGTGTGCCGTCAGCTGATGCCCTGGGCATGATAATAGTGGCACTATAAAAGTTGATTGATTGATTGTGCAAAGTGGATTTGGCAATAGGTGACATCAGTTATCACTAAAATGACTGATATAAATTAATTGCCAAAAAGATACAGGTAAATAAGAAAAATCACCGTATTATCTCGGGTATAATACACACTTTTTTCCAAAAAAATGCTAAAAAGTCTGGGTGCGTATTATGCATAGGAATAAATTTTTCTCCATTCTTCAGTCAAACGCAGAACCAACGCTAAGGTACTTTCCCGTTATCCGGACCCCCAGTGAAGTGTAATGGTTGTTCGGACGGGAACCTGACCCTAGCCTAACCCTGACCATAACCCGCTAGAAATGGTACCAGAAGTGGGGTCATTTATTTGTGACATTAGAGCAGAGAAGATTTGTTTAATATACTTTGCTAACGTCGTAGAAGGTTATTAACATGGTTTTTATACATAAGGAGAGGCGATTTGTAAATTCGCTACATATGCTACCAGAAGTGGGGAGCTATTATTATATGGTTTTCAAAATTTCAGGTGCATATTATACATAGGTTTAAAGATTTTTGCATTATGATAAATTTCGAAACTCAGGGTGCGTATTATACACGGTAATACGACAATAGAAATAATTTTAAATCATCAGCTAGTTCTAATTTAAATCATTTTGCCATCATCAGCTCTTATTTCATTAATAGTGTATAATTGTCAAATCAAATAGGCACTAAATAATATAACATGCAACCCTCCTGTAGTTCAAAAGGAAAACAAGTTCAAATGATAGCATAAGTAAGCATTACATATTATAACAATGTTGAAATCACAAAGACTTGTGTTATCATGTTGCAATTATTTGGGGTAGGATATAAATTGACAAGACACTCTTTGGCTGGCAAGAAAGGAAGCTTTAGATCTGTTAAAACAGCATGAGAGGCAATTATTGAATTGCCTCTCATACCTCACACTGTTTTTGACAGATTTAAACATTCCTAATGTTTTCACTACTAAATCACCAACAACCTTGAAGAAAACCATGCATTAGTAAACCTTTATAGTTGAAGAAAATGACATTCTTTTGCCCTTCATAATGTCTGTTGTCATTCATGTCTCCAATGGTGATGGTCAATGTGTTTGTGCCGCTGAGTGATGGATGACCGCTATCCTTCATGATGACTGGAAGATAGAACTCCTTGCATGTCTCTCGATCAAACGTTCTCAGGCTCGTCACTACACCAACGCTGACGCCATTCTCACCGCCCTCTGCATCAAAAAAAGAAACAATATAATCAAGATAATTAATGGACGTTTAGGGCAGAGCAGTTCTTGATAATGAAAAAAAACTAAGATTTCCTTTAGTTCACTCTCACTGGACCAACCTGGAAGAAACTTCAAGGCAAAATCATTGCAAGTAGGATTTCCATGACAAGGGCAACTTCCAGCGCATGGCAGCCAGAATTCAAATGGAGCACCGTTTGCTATGGTATCTCTGTCCACTGCACTGAACTGAACCACAGT